>CAWUFW010006421.1:891757-1156266 GCA_963921515.1 Calotriton arnoldi | reverse complement strand
ACACACACACCCAGCCACCGTGCCCCCCTGCTGAGGTCCCATAGGGGGTGGTGTTTCAGGGTTTAGGGCAGTGCAGTGGTGTTCGGCCACTGTAGGTGGTCTTGCTGGGGGTGGTGTTTCAGGGTTTAGTGCAGTGGTGTTCGGGCAGTGTAGGGGTCTTGCTGGGGGTGATGTTTCAGGGTTTAGGGCAGTGCAGTGGTGTTCGGGCAGTGTAGGGGGTCTTGCTGGGGCTGGTGTTTCAGGGTTTAGGGCAGTGCAGTGGTGTTCGGGCAGTGTAGGGGGTCGTGCTGGGGCTTGTGTTTCAGGGTTTAGGGCAGTGCAGTGGTGTTCGGGCAGTGTAGGGGGTCGTGCTGGGGCTGGTGTTTCAGGGTTTTGGGCAGAGCAGTGGTGTTCGGGCAGTGTAGGGGGTCGTGCTGGGGGTGGTGTTTCAGGGTTTAGGGCAGTGCAGTGGTGTTTGGGCAGTGTAGGGGGTCGTGCAGGGGGTGGTGTTTCAGGGTTTAGGGCAGTGCAGTGGTGTTTGGGCAGTGTAGGGGGTCGTGCAGGGGGTGGTGTTTCAGGGTTTAGGGCAGTGCAGTGGTGTTCGGGCTGTGTACGGGGTCGTGCTGGGGCTGGTGTTTCAGGGTTTAGGGCAGTGCAGTGGTGTTCAGGCAGTGTAGGGGGTCGTGCTGGGGGTGGTGTTTCAGGGTTTAGGGCATTGCAGTGGTGTTCGGGCAGTGTAGGGGGTCGTGCTGGGGCTGGTGTTTCAGGGTTTAGGGCAGTGCAGTGGTGTTCGGGCAGTGTAGGGGGTCGTGCTGGGGGTGGTGTTTCAGGGTTTAGGGCAGTGTAGGGGGTCTTGCTGGGGGTGGTGTTTCAGGGTTTAGGGCAGTGCAGTGGTGTTCGGGCTGTGTAGGGGGTCGTGCTGGGGCTGGTGTTTCAGGGTTTAGGGCAGTGCAGTGGTGTTCGGGCTGTGTAGGGGGTCGTGCTGAGGCTGGTGTTTCAGGGTTTAGGGCAGTGCAGTGGTGTTCAGGCAGTGTAGGCGGTCGTGCTGGGGCTGGTTTTTCAGGGTTTAGGGCAGTGCAGTGGTGTTCGGGCAGTGTAGGGGGTCGTGCTGGGGCTGGTGTTTCAGGGTTTAGGGCAGTGCAGTGGTGCTCAGGCAGTGTAGGGGGTCATGCTGGGGGTGGTGTTTCAGGGTTTAGGGCAGTGCAGTGGTGTTTCGGCAGTATAGGGGGTCGTGCAGGGGGTGGTGTTTCAGGGTTTAGTGCAGTGGTGTTCGGCAGTGTAGGGGGTCATGCTGGGGGTGGTGTTTCTGGGTTTAGGGCAGTGCAGTGGTGTTCGGGCAGTGTAGGGTGTCTTGCTGAGGGGTGGTGTTTCAGGGTTTAGGGCAGTGCAGTGGTGTTCGGGCAGTGTAGGGGGTCGTGCAGGGGGTTGTGTTTCAGGGTTTAGGGCAGTGCAGTGGTGTTTGGGCAGTGTAGGGGATCGTGCAGGGGGTGGTGTTTCAGGGTTTAGGGCAGTGCAGTGGTGTTCGGCCACTGTAGGTGGTCTTGCTGGGGGTGGTGTTTCAGGGTTTAGTGCAGTGGTATTCGAGCAGTGTAGGGGGTCTTGCTGGGGGTGATGTTTCAGGGTTTAGGGCAGTACAGTGGTGTTCGGGCAGTGTAGGGGGTCTTGCTGGGGCTGGTGTTTCAGGGTTTAGGGCAGTGCAGTGGTGTTCGGGCAGGGTAGGGGGTCGTGCTGGGGCTGGTGTTTCAGGGTTTAGGGCAGTGCAGTGGTGTTCGGGCAGTGTAGGGGGTCGTGCTGGGGCTGGTGTTTCAGGGTTTTGGGCAGAGCAGTGGTGTTCGGGCAGTGTAGGGGGTCATGCAGGGGGTGGTGTTGCAGGGTTTAGGGCAGTGCAGTGGTGTGCGGGCAGTGTAGGGGGTCGTGCTGGGGGTGGTGTTTCAGGGTTTAGGGCAGTGCAGTGGTGTTTGGGCAGTGTAGGGGGTCGTGCAGGGGGTGGTGTTTCAGGGTTTAGGGCAGTGCAGTGGTGTTTGGGCAGTGTAGGGGTCATGCAGGGGGTGGTGTTTCAGGGTTTAGGGCAGTGCAGTGGTGTTAGGGCAGTGTACGGGGTCATGCTGGGGCTGGTGTTTCAGGGTTTAGGGCAGTGCAGTGGTGTTTGGGCAGTGTAGGGGGTCGTGCTGGGGGTGGTGTTTCAGGGTTTAGGGCATTGCAGTGGTGTTCGGGCAGTGTAGGGGGTCGTGCTGGGGCTGGTGTTTCAGGGTTTAGGGCAGTGCAGTGGTGTTCGGGCAGTGTAGGGGGTCGTGCTGGGGGTGGTGTTTCAGGGTTTAGGGCAGTGCAGTGGTGTTCGGGCAGTGTAGGGGGTCTTGCTGGGGGTGGTGTTTCAGTGTTTAGGGCAGTGGTGTTCGGGCAGTGTAGGGGGTCTTGCTGGGGGTGATGTTTCAGGGTTTAGGGCAGTGCAGTGGTGTTCGGGCAGAGTAGGGGGTCTTGCTGGGGGTGATGTTTCAGGGTTTAGGGCAGTGCAGTGGTGTTCGGGCAGAGTAGGGGGTGTTGCTGGGGGTAGTGTTTCAGGGTTTAGGGCAGTGCAGATGTGTTCGTGCAGTGTAGGGGGTCGTGCTGGGGGTGGTGTTTCAGGGTTTAGGGCAGTGCAGTAGTGTTCGGGCAGTGTAGGGGTCGTGCAGGGGGTGGTGTTTCAGGGTTTAGGGCAGTGCAGTGGTGTTCGGGCAGTGTAGGCGGTCGTGCTGGGGGTGGTGTTTCAGGGTTTAGGGCAGTGCAGTGGTGTTTGGGCAGTGTAGGGGGTCGTGCAGGGGTGGTGTGTCAGGGTTTAGGGCAGTGCAGTGGTGTTCGGGCAGTGTAGGGGTCGTGCTGGGGCTGGTGTTTCAGGGTTTAGGGCAGTGCAGTGGTGTTCGGGCAGTGTAGGAGTCTTGCTGGGGGTGGTGTTTCAGGGTTTAGGGCAGTGGTGTTCGGGCAGTGTAGGGGGTCTTGCTGGGGGTGATGTTTCAGGGTTTAGGGCAGTGCAGTGGTGTTCGGGCAGTGTAGGGGGTCTTGCTGGGGGTAGTGTTTCAGGGTTTAGGGCAGTGCAGTGGTGTTCGTGCAGTGTATGGGGTCGTGCTGGGGATGGTGTTTCAGGGTTTAGGGCAGTGCAGTTGTGTTCGGGCAGTGTAGGGGTCGTACAGGGGGTGGTGTTTCAGCGTTTAGGGCAGTGCAGTGGTGTTCAGGCAGTGTAGGGGGTCATGCTGGGGTTGGTGTTTCAGGGTTTAGGGCAGTGCAGTGGTGTTCGGGCAGTGTAGGGGGTCGTGCACGGGGTGGTGTTTCAGGGTTTAGGGCAGTGCAGTGGTGTTTGGGCAGTGTAGGCGGTCATGCTGGGGCTGGTGTTTCAGGGTTCAGGGCAGTGCAGTGGTGTTCGGGCAGTGTAGGGGGTCGTGCTGAGGCTGGTGTTTCACGGTTTAGGGCAGTGCAGTGGTGTTCGGGCAGTGTAGGGGGTCGTGCTGGGGCTGGTGTTTCAGGGTTTAGGGCAGTGCAGTGGTGTTCGGGCAGTGTAGGGGGTCGTGCTGGGGCTGGTATTTCAGGGTTTAGGGCAGTGCAGTGGTGCTCAGGCAGTGTTGTGGGTTGTGCTGGGGGTGGTGTTTCAGGGTTTAGGGTATAGTGCATTGGTGTTCGGGCAGTGTAGGGAGTCGTGCTGGGGGTGGTGTTTCAGGGTTTAGGGCAGTGCAGTGGTGTTCCGGCAGTGTAGGGGGTCGTGCAGGGGTGGTGTTTCAGGGTTTAGGGCAGTGCAGTGGTGTTCGGCAGTGTAGGGGGTCATGCTGGGGGTGGTGTTTCTGGGTTTAGGGCAGTGCAGTGGTGTTCGGGCAGTGTAGGGTGTCGTGCTGAGGGGTGGTGTTTCAGGGTTTAGGGCAGTGCAGTGGTGTTCGGGCAGTGTAGGGGGTCGTGCAGGGGGTGGTGTTTCAGGGTTTAGGGCAGTGCAGTGGTGTTTGGGCAGTGTAGGGGGTCGTGCAGGGGTGGTGTTTCAGGGTTTAGGGCAGTGCAGTGGTGTTCGGCCAGTGTAGGTGGTCTTGCTGGGGGTGGTGTTTCAGGGTTTAGTGCAGTGGTGTTCGGGCAGTGTAGGGGTCTTGCTGGGGGTGGTGTTTCAAGGTTTAGGGCAGTGCAGTGGGTTTCGGGCAGTGTAGGGGTTCGTGCTGGAGGTGATGTTTCAGGGTTTAGGGCAGTGCAGTGGTGTTCGGGCAGTGTAGGGGGTCGTGCTGGGGGTAGTGTTTCAGGGTTTAGGGCAGTGCAGTGGTGTTCGGGCAGTGTAGGGGGTCGTGCTGGGGGTGGTGTTTCAGGGTTTAGGGCAGTGCAGTGGTGTTCCGGCAGTGTAGGGGGTCGTGAAGGGGTGGTGTTTCAGGGTTTAGGGCAGTGCAGTGGTGTTCGGGCAGTGTAGGGGGTCGTGAAGGGGGTGGTGTTTCAGGGTTTAGGGCAGTGCAGTGGTGTTCGGGCAGTGTAGGGGATCGTGCTAGGGGTGGTGTTTCAGGGTTTAGGGCAGTGCAGTGGTGTTCGGGCAGTGCAGGGGGTCGTGCAGGGGCTGGTGTTTCAGGGTTTAGGGTAGTGCAGTGGTGTTCGGGCAGTGTAGGGGGTCGTGCTGGGGCTGGTGTTTCAAGGTTTAGGGCAGTGCAGTGGTGTTCGGGCAGTGTAGGGGATCGTGCTAGGGGTGGTGTTTCAGGGTTTAGGGCAGTGCAGTGGTGTTCGGGCAGTGTACGGGGTCGTGCTGGGGCTGGTGTTTCAGGGTTTAGGGCAGTGCAGTGGTGTTCGGGCAGTGTAGGGGGTCGTGCTGGGGGTGGTGTTTCAGGGTTTAGGGCATTGCAGTGGTGTTCGGGCAGTGTAGGGGGTCGTGCTGGGGCTGATGTTTCAGGGTTTAGGGCAGTGCAGTGGTGTTCGGGCAGTGTAGGGGGTCGTGCTGGGGGTGGTGTTTCAGGGTTTAGGGCAGTGCAGTGGTGTTCGGGCAGTGTAGGGGGTCTTGCTGGGGGTGGTGTTTCAGGGTTTAGGGCAGTGGTGTTCGGGCAGTGTGGGGGTCTTGCTGGGGGTGATGTTTCAGGGTTTAGGGCAGTGCAGTGGTGTTCGGGCAGTGTAGGGGGTGTTGTTGGGGGTAGTGTTTCAGGGTTTAGGGCAGTGCAGTTGTGTTCGTGCAGTGTAGGGGGTCGTGCTGGGGGTGGTGTTTCAGGGTTTAGGGCAGTGCAGTAGTGTTCGGGCAGTGTAGGGGGTCGTGCAGGGGGTGGTGTTTCAGGGTTTAGGGCAGTGCAGTGGTGTTCGGGCAGTATAGGGGGTCGTGCTGGGGGTGGTGGTTTAGGGCAGTGCAGTGGTGTTTGGGCAGTGTAGGGGGTCGTGCAGGGGGATGGTGAGTCAGGGTTTAGGGCAGTGCAGTGGTGTTCGGGCAGTGTAGGGGGTCGTGCTGGGGCTGGTGTTTCAGGGTTTAGGGCAGTGCAGTGGTGTTCGGGCAGTGTAGGAGTCTTGCTGGGGGTGGTGTTTCAGTGTTTAGGGCAGTGGTGTTCGGGTAGTGTAGGGGGTCGTGCAGGGGGTGGTGTGTCAGGGTTTAGGGCATTGCAGTGGTGTTCGGGCAGTGTAGGGGGTCGTGCTGGGGCTGGTATTTCAGGGTTTAGGGCAGTGCAGTGGTGTTCGGGCAGTGTAGGAGTCTTGCTGGGGGTGGTGTTTCAGGGTTTAGGGCAGTGGTGTTCGGGCAGTGTAGGGGGTCTTGCTGGGGGTGATGTTTCAGGGTTTAGGGCAGTGCAGTGGTGTTCGGGCAGTGTAGGGGGTCTTGCTGGGGGTAGTGTTTCAGGGTTTAGGGCAGTGCAGTGGTGTTCGTGCAGTGTATGGGGTCGTGCTGGGGATGGTGTTTCAGGGTTTAGGGCAGTGCAGTGGTGTTCGGGCAGTGTAGGGGGTCATGCTGGGGTGGTGTTTCAGGGTTTAGGGCAGTGCAGTGGTGTTCGGGCAGTGTAGGGGGTCGTGCACGGGGTGGTGTTTCAGGGTTTAGGGCAGTGCAATGGTGTTTGGGCAGTGTAGGCGGTCATGCTGGGGCTGGTGTTTCAGGGTTCAGGGCAGTGCAGTGTTGTTCGGGCAGTGTAGGGGGTCGTGCTGAGGCTGGTGTTTCATGGTTTAGGGCAGTGCAGTGGTGTTCGGGCAGTGTAGGGGGTCGTGCTGGGGCTGGTGTTTCAGGGTTTAGGGCAGTGCAGTGGTGTTCGGGCAGTGTAGGGGGTCGTGCTGGGGCTGGGATTTCAGGGTTTAGGGCAGTGCAGTGGTGCTCAGGCAGTGTTGTGGGTCGTGCTGGGGGTGGTGTTTCAGGGTTTAGGGTGTAGTGCATTGGTGTTCGGGCAGTGTAGGGGGTCGTGCTGTGGGTGGTGTTTCAGGGTTTAGGGCAGTGCAGTGGTGTTCCGGCAGTGTAGGGGGTCGTGCAGGGGGTGGTGTTTCAGGGTTTAGGGCAGTGCAGTGGTGTTCGGCAGTGTAGGGGGTCATGCTGGGGGTGGTGTTTCTGGGTTTAGGGCAGTGCAGTGGTGTTCGGGCAGTGTAGGGTGTCGTGCTGAGGGGTGGTGTTTCAGGGTTTAGGGCAGTGCAGTGGTGTTCGGGCAGTGTAGGGGGTCGTGCAGGGGTGGTGTTTCAGGGTTTAGGGCAGTGCAGTGGTGTTTGGGCAGTGTAGGGGGTCGTGCAGGGGTGGTGTTTCAGGGTTTAGGGCAGTGCAGTGGTGTTCAGCCAGTGTAGGTGGTCTTGCTGGGGGTGGTGTTTCAGGGTTTAGTGCAGTGGTGTTCGGGCAGTGTAGGGGGTCTTACTGGGGGTGGTGTTTCAAGGTTTAGGGCAGTGCAGTGGGGTTCGGGCAGTGTAGGGGTTCGTGCTGGGGGTGATGTTTCAGGGTTTAGGGCAGTGCAGTGGTGTTCGGGCAGTGTAGGGGGTCGTGCTGGGGGTAGTGTTTCAGGGTTTAGGGCAGTGCAGTGGTGTTCAGGCAGTGTACGGGGTCGTGCTGGGGGTGGTGTTTCAGGGTTTAGGGCAGTGCAGTGGTGTTCGGGCAGTGTAGGGGGTCGTGAAGGGGGTGGTGTTTCAGGGTTTAGGGCACTGCAGTGGTGTTCGGGCAGTGTAGGGGGTCGTGAAGGGGGTGGTGTTTCAGGGTTTAGGGCAGTGCAGTGGTGTTCGGGCAGTGTAGGGGATCGTGCTAGGGGTGGTGTTTCAGGGTTTAGGGCAGTGCAGTGGTGTTCGGGCAGTGTAGGGGTTCGTGCTGGGGGTAGTGTTTTAGGGTTTAGGGTAGTGCAGTGGTGCTTGTGTAGTGTAGGGGGTCGTGCTGGGGGTAGTGTTTTAGGGTTTAGGGTAGTGCAGTGGTGTTTGTGTAGTTTAGGGGTCATGTTTTAGGGTAGTGCAGTGGTGTTTGGGTAGTGTAGGGGGTCGTGCTGGGGGTAGTGTTTTAGGATTTATGTTAGTGCAGTGGTGTTTGGGTAGTGTAGGGGGTCGTGCTGGGGATAGTGTTTTAGGGTTTAGGGTAGTGCAGTGATATTTCTGTAGTGTAGGGGGTCGTGCTGGGGGTAGTGTTTTAGGGTTTAGGGTAGTGCAGTGGTGCTTGTGTAGTGTAGGGGGTCGTGCTGGGGGTAGTGTTTTAGGGTTTAGGGTAGTGCAGTTGTGTTTGTGTAGTGTAGGGGGTCATGTTTTAGGGTAGTGCAGTGGTGTTTGGGTAGTGTAGGGGTTGTGCTGGGGGTAGTGTTTTAGGATTTAGGTTAGTGCAGTGGTGTTTGGGTAGTGTAGGGGGTCGTGCTGGGGGTAGTGTTTTAGGGTTTAGGGTAGTGCAGTGGTGTTTGTGTAGTCTAGGGGGTCATGCTGGGGATAGTGTTTAAGGGTTTCGGATAGTGCAGTGGTGCTTGTGTAGTGTAGGGGGTCGTGCTGGGGGTAGTGTTTTAGGGTTTAGGGTAGTGCAGTGGTGTTTTTGTAGTGTAGGGGGTCATGTTTTAAGATGCAACGCTCCAATACCTGACCAGTCTGCACTACATAAAACTGCAAAAAAACTAAAAATAAAAAGTGTTTTGCACACTTTTGTCATTGGGCTATATGTGGGCTACATCTGGGTAATATTTGTGCAACATTTGGGCTCTTTTTTCACTGGTGGCCATCTTGGAAGACTTCTTTGTTATGAAGTTTCCTAATTTCCTCATTTACTGCAGTCTCCTCAGTAGGAAAAGCTTTCAGTTTTTTACTTTGATTCCATCAAGAAGGCATTCAGATGTGTTTCACATTTGCCATAAATTCAGAATGTTAGCACTCTAGTTGCTCATTAGATCACTGTAGTAAAGCTACTGCTCACCAGGGAGTTAACTGGAAATCTGCTGCTGGTATTGAAAGTGATTGTTTCAGTCTGCATGTCAGAATTTTCTAATGAAATAGAAGAGGATTTGAGGTCTCACTTAAAACATGCCCTAATTTTTCTTTCTGCAGCACTAACCATAATTTCTATTTCAAAAAGAACCCCCTCATTTTGTTCCTTTTTAAATTAAATGTTTTAAGTGTTACCGGTTTATTCCAATCAAGATGGCTTCAGGTGTGCCATACTTTTGTCATAAGTAAGGCTGTTAGCGCTCTAGTTGTTCTTTAGAACACTTTGGGAAGCTGCAGTAGAACACAAAGGCATCAACTGGCAGGCTGCTCCTGTTGAAATATAACAGGAAGATATTTGAGATCACACTTGAAACATGTCCTAATTTTTCTTTCTACAGCACTAACCATAATTTCTATGACAAAATGAACCCCATCATTTTGTTCCTTTTTAAATTAAATGTTTTAAGTGTTACCAGTTTATTCCAATCAAGATGGCTTCAGGTGTGCCATACTTTTGCCATAAGTAAGGCTGTTAGCACTCTAGTTGTTCTTTAGAACACTCTGGGAAGCTGCAGTAGAACACAAAGGAATCAACTGACAGTCTCTGCCCTTGTTGGATGTACATGTTTTACTGAGAATGTCAGACTTCATTCTCACATGACTGAGAAAGATAATGTGAATTTACAGAAAATATGCTCTCATTTTAGCTTCTGGAGCACCTTCCAAAACTGTATGGGACAAGCATGTGAAAATAGTTTTCTCTCAAACATGATTCATGATATCCCAGCAGAAGGTTTTTCACAGGGTAAAATCACCTTAGAACACACCACAATTCCTGAAATTAGTATGGTACCATCAACAAATGAATTCTAATGTAACTAAAGTCTGTTATCACCCTTTATAGTTCTCCTTTTGGTAACCCTCAAAATCTTTGATTCACTACAATGCATTTCAATGGGGTACTATCATGTATATTGGTCCCAAGATGGCTGCCAGCAATTCCAGGATGAAGTGCTGACAGCCAATCAGATCTCACGATGACATGTGTGGTTAGGCTCCGCCCAGATATATATGTGATTTTACTTTTGATTTTCTCAGGAACTACTGAACGGATTTACACCATTTAAGCAAAAGGCACAACACTGAACCAAGGGCTACCTCTGCCAAATTTGGTGTAATTCCGTTCAGCAGTTCGGGCTGTAGCTGCGATGAAAGGTTCCTATGGAAAAATGAAAGGGGAAAACACGTTTTGGGACCCCCCTTTTTTCTCGGCCCCCGCTTGACGAATCACCCCGAGACTTTCAGGATAGGAGCAGAACGGAGCGCCCCAACAAGTTGGAAACTTTCGCGAAGATTCGTCAACTGGCGCCAACGTTATTTCAAATAGAATGTTGCGGATTTCCTATGGAAAATAGGTCCTAACTATAACTATCTACTGGCGACCGCCAGTAGATAATATATATATATATATATATATATATATATATATATATATATATATATATATATATATATATATATATATATATATACATATACAGTTTTCCCTCTTGGAGAAGAATCCACACGCACTCACGGGTAAATCAATTTTTTATTCAGGCAGCAACATTATTTCGACAAGCTACAAAAGCCCAACGCGTTTCAGTCTGTCATCGGAATAAAAACGAAGAGCGTAACATTGATTTACCCGTGAGTGCGTGTGGATTCTTCTCCAAGAGGGAAAACTGTGGTAACCTAATAACGGCTGGGCTCCGCCGTCTCCACGTTTCGCACCATCACAGAGCGCCGGACACCGGAAAAAGAGCCTCTGTTATATATATATATATATATTCACTGAAAAAACCATAGGTTTCAGACACGTTATAGTTAGAAATTAGCATTTAAAAAACCTTTGAAATTCACTGAAAAAACCATAGGTTTTAGGGACAGTTATAGTTAGTTGGACATTTCACTCGTACAAAACCATAGAAATTCCCCCGTTATAGTTAGTTCAGCTAACTATAACTCGCGCCCCCACAATACACTGCTGATGACGTCACATATTACATCACTCATGACATGGTCAGTGACATCACTGATGACATCACTAATGACATCTCAAATGACATCACTGATGACATCACTGATGACATCATCCAGTGACTGTGTGTTTCTGTAAAGTTTAAATATTTTTAATATATATAGGGAAAGGCGTATTGAAGAATGAGTGGGTGTATAAGTGTCTGAATGGATGATTTAGTACGTGAGTGACTGACTCTACAAGTGAGTGATTAAATGTATCTTACTGAATGCATGGGTTAGTGACTAAACTGTGTGAATGTCTGTATCCGTCTGTCTGTTGGTTTGTAAGCGGCTGCATGGCTTTCTGAATAGCTACATGAGTGTCTACATGGGTTATTGATTGATTGTCTGAGTATCTGTATGGGTGCCTGAGTGTTTGTGTGGGTGGGGTGTGTGTGACTCTGTGCATAGATGTGTGAGTTGGTGATTCACTGGGTGCATGGTTTCAAGAGTGCATCTGTGATGGACTGTATGGGTGGGTGAGTGTGTGTATGGGTGTGTTAGTGATTGAATGTATATCTCAGTGGTACATGTGTGAGTAACTACATATGTGCAAGGCAGTATATATGTGTGTTGGAGTATATAAATGGCTATAAGTGAGAGTGTGTGATTGTGAGAGTGGCTGTATGGATGAGTGTGTACTTGTATCAGTGATTGTATAAGAGCGTAAGAATGTGCTAGTATTTGCATGCGTAAGTGAGCTGGTGTGTATAACTGTATAGGTGAGTAAATGGGTGTGTGATTAAGTTTTTTGCATGACTGACTAGGTGTGTGAGTACCTCTATGGATGAGTGGCGGTGTGTGAGTGTTTATATAGGTGTATGAGTGCATATGATAGTCCTGTACTGAGTGACTAAGTATGAGTGACTGTACGGGTGAGTGAGTGGATGTGTGTGTAGACCTAAGAATCAGTGAGTGGGTATGTAGTTTTTGGTGTTGGAGTGTCTATGGTTTTGAGAATGGCAGTCTGTAATTTAGAGTGGGTGTATCAAAAGTTATATTAGGGTGTGAGAAGATACATGAAATTATCACATGGATGATGTCATCAGTGATGTCATTTGAGATGTCATCAGTGATGTCATCAGTGATGTCACTGACCATGTCATGAGTGATGTAATATGTGACGTCATCAGCAGTGCATTGCGGGCGCGAGTTATAGTTAGCTGAACTAACTATAACGGGGGAATTTCTATGGTTTTGTACGAGTGAAATGTCCAACTAACTATAACTGTCCCTAAAACCTATGGTTTTTTCAGTGAATTTCAAAGGTTTTTTAAATGCTAATTTCTAACTATAACGTGTCTGAAACCTATGATTTTTAAGTGAATTTCAAAGGTTTTTTAAATGCTAGTTTCTAACTATGCCTACAGAGGTAGGACATGTGAAGAAAGGAGAAAAACGCACAGAAAGAAGCAAAAGATGTGCAGAAAGAACCAAAAGAGGAGCAGAAAGAGGCCTTGTTGCAAAATCATCCTGTGCCCACAACTTTTTCAGACGGGTACTGGTGGTAACTGACTCTGACTAACCAGAGCCAGTGCTATGCTAAAAACACTTAGAATACAGTGAAAACACCTACATACACTAGGGAACACTATGCGTTGGGGTACCCCTGTGATTAGCATGACCTCCTCTGCAAGTCCCTAGTACATAATAGGGCAGGGGGATTAAAACTACCTCTTAAAACGCGCTACAGGGCGCGTTTGCACAGTGGTGAAGGGAGGGGGCCTGAGGTGACATGTGTGCAAACGCACTCCGTGGCGCGTTTTAAGTTGCGGGATTAAGTCCCCTTGAATTCTGAGGGTCCCTGGGGCCCAACTAGCCCCCAGGTACCTACAGTTAGGACCACAGAGCTGAGTTGCAGAGAGGCGTTCCGAGGCCACGCACCTTTTTCACCTCTCTGCAACGCAACTCTGTTGTGCTTACTGAAGGTACCTGGTGGGCTAGTTGGCCCCCAGGGTCCCTCAGGATTCAAAGGGAATTAATTCACCAACTTAAAACGCACCACAGGGCGTGTTTGCGCACATGTCACCTGAGGCCCCGCCCCTCCCTTCACCACTGTGCAAACGCGCCCCGTGGTGCGTTTTAAGTTGGGGGATTAGGTCACCTTGAATCCTGAGGGTCCCTGGGGCCCAACTAGCCCACTAGGTACTTCCAGTAAGCACCACAGGCCTGCGTTGCAACGCCTGTAACAAATTGTGCAGTTGTGTTTAGGTAGTGAAGAGGGTCGTGCTGGGGGTAGTGTTTTAGGGTTTAGGGTAGTACAGTGGTGTTTGTGTAGTGTAGGGGGTCATGCTGGGGGTAGATTTAGGGTTTAGGGTAGTGCAGTGGTGTTTGGGTAGTGTAGGGAGTCGTGCTGGGGGAGTGGTTTAGGGTTTAGGGTAGTGCAGTGGTGTTTGGGTAGTGTAGGGGATCGTGCTGGGGGTAGTGTTTTAGGGTAGTGCAGTGGTGTTTGGGTAGTGTAGGGGGTCGTGCTGGGGGTAGTGATTTAGGGTAGTGCAGTGGTGTTTGGGTAATGTAGGGGTACTGCTGGGGGTAGTGTTTTAGGGTTTAGGGTAGTGCAGTGGTGTTTGGGTAGTGTAGGGGTACTGCTGGGGGTAGTTTTTAGGGTTTAGGGTAGTGCAGTGGTGTTTGGGTAGTGTAGTGGTTCGTGCTGGGGTAGTTTTTAGGGTTTAGGGTAGTGCAGTGGTGTTTGTGTAGTGTAGGGGTAGTGTTTTAGGTTTAGGGTAGTGCAGTGGTGTTTGTGTAGTGTAGGAGGTCGTGTTTTAGGGTTTAGGGTAGTGCAGTGGTCTTTGGGTAGTGTAGGGAGTCGTGCGGGGGTAGTGTTTTAGGGTTTAGGGTAGTGCATTGGTGTTTGGGTAGTGTAGGGGGTCATGCGGGGGTAGTGTTTTAGGGTTTAGGGCAGTGCAGTGGTGTTTGGGTAGTGTAGGGGGTTGTGCTGGGGGAGTGTTTTAGGGTTTAGGGCAGTGCAGTGGTGTTCGGGTAGTGTAGGGGGTCGTGCTGAGGGGAGTGTTTTAGGGTTTAGGGCAGTGCAGTGGTGTTCGGGTAGTGTAGGGGGTCGTGCTGGGGGAGTGTTTGAGGGTTTAGGGCAGTGCAGTCGTGTTCGGGTAGTGTAGGGGGTTGTGCTGGGGGTAGTATTTTAGGGTTTAGGGTAGTGCAGTGGTGTTCGGGTAGTGTAGGGGGTCATGCTGGGGGTAGTGTTCTAGGGTTTAGGGTAGTGCAGTGGTGTTTGGGCAGTATAGGGGGTAATGCTGGGGGTGGTGTTTTAGGGTTTAGGGCAGTGCAGTGGTGTTCGGGCAGTGTAGGGGGTCGTGCTGGGGGTGGTGTTTCAGGGTCTAGGGCAGTGGTGTTCGGGCAGTGTAGGGGGTGGTGTTTCAGGGTTTAGGGCAGTGCAGTGGTGTTCGGGCAGTGTAGGGGGTCGTGCAGGGGGTGGTGTTTCAGGGTTTAGGGCAGTGGTGTTTGGGCAGTGTAGGGGGTCGTGCTGGGGGTGGTGTTTCAGGGTTTGGGCAAGTGCAGTGGAGTTCGAGCAGTAAAGGGGGTCGTGCTGGGGGTGGTGTTTCAGGGTTTAGGGCAGTGCAGTGGTGTTCGGGCAGTGTAGGTGGTCGTGCTGGGGCTGGTGTTTCAGGGTTTAGGGCAGTGCAGTGGTGTTCGGGCAGTGTAGGGGGTCATGCTGGGGCTGGTGTTTCAGGGTTTAGGGCAGTGCAATGGTGTTCGGGCAGTGTAGGGGTCATGCTGGGGCTGGTGTTTCAGGGTTTAGGGCAGTGCAGTGGTGTTCGGGCAGTGTAGGGGGTCGTGCTGAGGGTGGTGTTTCAGGGTTTAGGGCAGTGCAGTGGTGTTCGGCCAGTGTAGGTGGTCATGCTGGTGGTGGTGTTTCAGGCTTTAGTGCAGTGGTGTTCGGGCAGTGTAGGGGGTCTTGCTGGGGGTGGCGTTTCAGGGTTTAGGGCAGTGCAGTGGTGTTCGGGCAGTGTACGGGGGTCTTGCCGGGGCTGGCGTTTCAGGGTTTAGGGCAGTGCAGTGGTGTTCTGGCAGTGTAGGGGGTCGTGCTGGGGCTGGTGTTTGAGGGTTTAGGGTAGTGCAGTGGTGTTCGGGCAGTGTAGGGGGTCGTGCTGGGGCTGCTGTTTCAGGGTTTAGGGCAGTGCAGTAGTGTTCGGGCAGTGTACGGGGTTGTGCTGGGGCTGGTGTTTCAGGGTTTAGGGCAGTGCAGTGGTGTTCGGGCAGTGTAGGGGGTCGTGCTGGGGGTGGTGTTTCAGGGTTTAGGGCAGTGCAGTGGTGTTCGGGCAGTGTAGGGGGTAGTGCTGGGGCTGGTGTTTCATGGTTTAGGGCAGTGCAGTGGTGTTTGGGCAGTGTAGGGGGTCGTGCTGGGGGTGGTGTTTCAGGGTTTAGGGCAGTGCAGTGGTGTTCGGGCAGTGTAGGGGGTCATGCTGGGGGTGGTGTTTCAGGGTTTAGGGCAGTGCAGTGGTGTTCGGGCAGTGTAGGGGGTCTTGCTGGGGGTGGTGTTTCAGGGTTTAGGGCAGTGGTGTTCGGGCAGTGTAGGGGGTCTTGCTGGGGGTGATGTTTCAGGGTTTAGTGCAGTGGTGTTCGGGCAGTGTAGGGGTCTTGCTGGGGGTAGTGTTTAGGGGTTTAGGGCAGTGCAGTGGTGTTCGTGCAGTGTAGGGGGTCGTGCTGGGGGTGGTGTTTCAGGGTTTAGGGCAGTGCAGTAGTGTTCGGGCAGTGTAGGGGATCGTGCAGGGGGTGGTGTTTCAGGGTTTAGGGCAGTGCAGTGGTGTTCGGGCAGTGTAGGGGGTCATGCTGGGGGTGGTGTTTCAGGGTTTAGGGCAGTGCAGTGGTGTTCGGGCAGTGTAGGGGGTCGTGCAGGGGGTGGTGTTTCAGGGTTTAGGGCAGTGCAGTGGTGTTCGGGCAGTGTAGGGGTCGTGCTGGGGCTGGTGTTTCAGGGTTTAGGGCAGTGCAGTAGTGTTCGGGCAGTGTAGGGGGTCGTGCAGGGGTGGTGTTTCAGGGTTTAGGGCAGTGCAGTGGTGTTCGGGCAGTGTAGGGGGTCGTGCTGGGGGTGGTGTTTCAGGGTTTAGGGCATTGCAGTGATGTTCGGGCAGTGTAGGGGGTCGTAATGGGGGTGGTGTTTCAGGGTTTAGGGCAGTGGTGTTCGGGCAGTGTAGGGGGTCTTGCTGGGGGTGATGTTTCAGGGTTTAGGGCAGTGCAGTGGTGTTCGGGCAGTGTAGGAGGTCTTGCTGGGGGTAGTGTTTCAGGCTTTAGGGCAGTGCAGTGGTGTTCGGGCAGTGTAGGGGGCGTGCTGGGGGTGGTGTTTCAGGGTTTAGGGCAGTGCAGTGGTGTTCGGGCAGTGTAGGGGGTCGTGAAGGGGTGGTGTTTCAGGGTTTAGGGCAGTGCAGTGGTGTTCGGGCAGTGTAGGGGGTCATGCTAGGGTTGGTGTTTCAGGGTTTAGGGCAGTGCAGTGGTGTTCAGGCAGTGTAGGGGGTCGTGCAGGGGCTGGTGTTTCATGGTTTAGGGCAGTGCAGTGGTGTTCGGGCAGTGTAGGGGGTCGTGCTGGGGGTAGTGTTTTAGGGTTTAAGGTAGTGCAGTGGTGTTTGTGTAGTGTAGGGGGTCGTGCTGGGGGTAGTGTTTTAGGGTTTAGGGTAGTGCAGTGGTGCTTGTGTAGTGTAGGGGGTCATGCTGGGGGTAGTGTTTTAGGGTTTAGGATAGTGCAGTGGTGTTTGTGTAGTGTAGGGGGTCATGTTTTAGGGTAGTGCAGTGGTGTTTGGGTAGTGTAGGGGGTCGTGCTGGGGGTAGTGTTTTAGGATTTAGGTTAGTGCAGTGGTGTTGGGGTAGTGTTTTAGGGTTTAGGGTAGTGCAGTGGTGTTTGTGTAGTGTAGGGGGTCGTGCTGGGGGTAGTGTTTTAGGGTTTAGGGTAGTGCAGTGGTGTTTGTGTAGTGTAGGGGTCATGTTTTAGGGTAGTGCAGTGGTGTTTGGGTAGTGTAGGGGGTCGTGCTGGGGGTAGTGTTTTAGGATTTAGGTTAGTGCAGTGGTGTTTGGGTAGTGTAGGGGGTCATGCTGGGGGTAGTGTTTTAGGGTTTAAGGTAGTGCAGTGGTGTTTGTGTAGTGTAGGGGTCGTGCTGGGGGTAGTGTTTTAGGGTTTAGGGTAGTGCAGTGGTGCTTGTGTAGTGTAGGGGTCATGCTGGGGGTAGTGTTTTAGGGTTTAGGGTAGTGCAGTGGTGTTTGTGTAGTGTAGGGGGTCATGTTTTAGGGTAGTGCAGTGGTGTTTGGGTAGTGTAGGGGTCGTGCTGGGGGTAGTGTTTTAGGATTTAGGGTAGTGCAGTGGTGTTTGGGTAGTGTAGGGGTCGTGCTGGGGTAGTGTTTTAGGATTTAGGTTAGTGCAGTGGTGTTGGGGTAGTGTTTTAGGGTTTAGGGTAGTGCAGTGGTGTTTGTGTAGTGTAGGGGGTCATGCTGGGGGTCGTGTTTTATGGTTTAGGATAGTGAAGTGGTGCTTGTGTAGTGTAGGGGGTCGTGCTGGGGGTAGTGTTTTAGGGTTTAGGGTAGTGCAGTGGTGGTTTTGTAGTGTAGGGGGGTCATGTTTTAAGATGCAACGCTCCAATACCTGACTAGTCTGCACTACATAAAACTGCAAAAAAACTAAAAATAAAAAGTGTTTTTCACACTTTTGTCATTGGGCTATATGTGGGCTACATCTGGGTAATATTTGTGCTACATTTGGGCTCTTTTTTCACTGGTGGCCATCTTGGAAGACTTCTTTGTTATGAAGTTTCCTAATTTCCTCATTTACTACAGTCTCCTCAGTAGGAAATGCTTTCAGTTTTTTACTTTGATTCCATCAAGAAGGCATTCAGATGTGTCACACATTTGCCATAAATTCAGAATGTTAGCACTCTAGTTGTTCATTAGATCACTGTAGTAAAGCTACTGCTCACCAAGGAGTTAACTGGAAGTCTACTGCTGGTATTGAAAGTGATTGTTTCAGTCTGCATGTCAGAATTTTCTAATGAAATAGAAGAGGATTTGAGATCTCACTTAAAACATGCACTAAATTTTCTTTTTGCAGCACTAACCATAATTTCTATGGCAAAATGAACCCCTTCATTTTGTTCCTTTTTAAATTAAATGTTTTAAGTGTTACCAGTTTATTCCAATCAAGATGGCTTCAGGTGTGCCATACTTTTGTCATAAGTAAGGCTGTTAGCACTCTAGTTGTTCTTTAGAACACTCTGGGAAGCTGCAGTAGAACACAAAGGCATCAACTGACAGGCTGCTCCTGTTGAAATATAACAGGAAGATATTTGAGATCTCACTTAAAACATGTCCTAATTTTTCTTTCTACAGCACTAACCATAATTTCTATGGCAAAATGAACCCCCTCATTTTGTTCCTTTTTAAATTAAATGTTTTAAGTGTTACCAGTTTATTCCAATCAAGATGGCTTCAGGTGTGCCATACTTTTGTCATAAGTAAGACTGTTAGCACTCTAGTTGTTCTTTAGAACACTCTGGGAAGCTGCAGTAGAACACAAAGGCATCAACTGACAGGCTGCTCCTGTTGAAATATAACAGGAAGATATTTGAGATCACACTTGAAACATGTCCTAATTTTTCTTTCTACAGCACTAACCATAATTTCTATGACAAAATAAACCCCATCATTTTGTTCCTTTTTAAATTAAATGTTTTAAGTGTTACCAGTTTATTCCAATCAAGATGGCTTCAGGTGTGCCATACTTTTGTCATAAGTAAGGCTGTTAGCACTCTAGTTGTTCTTTAGAACACTCTGGGAAGCTGCAGTAGAACACAAAGGCATCAACTGACAGGCTGCTCCTGTTGAAATATAACAGGAAGATATTTGAGATCACACTTGAAACATGTCCTAATTTTTCTTTCCAGAGCACTAACCATAATTTCTATGACAAGATGAACCCCATCATTTTGTTCCTTTTTAAATTAAATGTTTTAAGTGTTACCAGTTTATTCCAATCAAGATGGCTTCAGGTGTGCCATACTTTTGTCATAAGTAAGGCTGTTAGCACTCTAGTTGTTCTTTAGAACACTCTGGGAAGCTGCAGTAGAACACAAAGGAATCAACTGACAGTCTCTGCCCTTGTTGGACTTACATGTTTTACTGAGAATGTCAGACTTCATTCTCACATGACTGAGAAAGATAATGTGAATTTACAGAAAATATGCTCTCATTTTAGCTTCTGGAGCACCTTCCAAAACTGTATGGGACAAGCATGTGAAAATAGTTTTCTCTCAAACATGATTCATGATATCCCAGCAGAAGGTTTTTCACAGGGTAAAATCACCTTAGAACACACCACAATTCCTGAAATTAGTATGGTACCATCAACAAATGAATTCTAATGTAACTAAAGTCTGTTATCACCCTTTATAGTTCTCCTTTTGGTAACCCTCAAAATCTTTGATTCACTACAATGCATTTCAATGGGGTACTATCATTTATATTGGTCCCAAGATGGCTGCCAGCAATTCCAGGATGAAGTGCTGACAGCCAATCAGATCTCACGATGACATATGTGGTTAGGCTCCGCCCAGATATAATATGTGTTTTTACTTTTGATTTTCTCAGCAACTACTGAACGGATTTACACCATTTAACAAAAGGGTTCTTTCTGAACCAAGAACTACCTCTTTGCCAAATTTGGTGTAATTCCGTTCAGCAGTTCGGGCTGTAGCCTTGCATAAAGTTTCCTATGGGAAATTGATTTTCTGACTCTTATTTTTTTAATTTCTCCGCAACTACTGAACGGATTTACACCATTTAACAAAAAGGGTTCTTTCTGAACCAAGAACTACCTCTTTGCCAAATTTTGTATAATTCCGTTCAGCAGTTCGGGCTGTAGCCGTGTCTAAAGTTTCCTATGGGAAAATGAATGGGGAAACACGTTTTGGGACCCCCCTTTTTTCTCGGCCCCCGCTTGACGAATCACCCCGAAACTTTCAGGGTAGGAGCGGACCAGAGCGGGCCATAAAGTTTGAACATTTTGCGAAGATTCATCAACCGTCGCAAGAGCTATTTCAAATAGAATGTCGCGGATTTCCTATGGAAATAGGTCCTAACTATAACTATCTACTGGCGACCGCCAGTAGATAATATATATATATATTCACTGAAAAAACAAAGGTTTCAGGGACTTTATAGTTAGAGTCCGATTTCAGTTGTACAAAACCAATGAAATTCGGCAGTTATAGTTACCTGAGCTAACTACAACTTACGCCCCTGCAATGCACTGCTTATGACCTCATATATTACATCACTCATGTCATGGTCAGTGACATCACTCATGACATCACTGGGGGAGACAGGAGGAATTCTTTTATAATGGTTTTCGCTTCAGATGGGTGGAAGATAGCCAATTTTGAATAAAGTTTTTGCTTTTTTCTACGAATGTGGCTCTTCTTAGGATGACACTTTCAGATAAAATTGTGTGTCATCAGGATAAAGATGATAGGGAAGGTTTGACTGTTTCAGGATTGCAGTTAATGAACCGATGAAAAGGGTCAGTAACTGTGTTGAACATTGTAATGCCCATTCAGTGACTGCAGCGATATCAGATAGTAAGTTGTGTAATTTGAGATGATGTGAGTAGTTCATCAGGAATGACAAAATTCAAGTTCAGAAATGTGCATCTGATTTCCAATTTCTTTGAGAGGGTGTTGAGAATGATATTGTGACTGACAGTGTTGAATGACACAGTAAGCTTCTATTTGGAGGCCCTGCTCAGGTTTGTAGTTTGCTAGGTGTAGCCACCAGAGTTTGTTTGCTGGTAATTTCTGTTAAAAGCGAAGGATCCCATAGGTATTCTGGCACTTATGCGTGACAACCTATTGAGTAATTTATTTAGTTCTTAACGCTTACCCAAATATGCCCGGAATCAACCTGAAATCAGCTGGTAGTAACTCCTACTCCATAATTTACCATTCCAACCTTTCCAGGAATGCAGCCAGAAATGTCAAACACAATTTACTGAGGAATTACCCTGAGACACTGATCTCGGATCCTTCCTATAACCTTAAAAAAGGCGTTATTGTTAATGATTTGATATTTTATACTAGAAAAATTGCAAAATGGCGCTCTGCCATGACCAAGATGTTCAACACAAAAGAAATAAGAAACATCCCTTATGATACTAAGATCTTGGTCGCTCCCTCACAAACATTAAGAGCTGATCTATCTTTAACCACCTACAAAAACTGTATTGTTCTTATTCAAGCTTCCAATAATTATTTGAAGAAATTCGACGACTACTTTTCCACCCTAAAAGATCAAGTGCTTCACAACCCTATCACTAGATCCACTATTATACAAATGGTTCCACAGTTCAGCAGACAGCCAACTAGGACTGACCCTTCTCTTTTAGAAGAGTCCCAGCAGCCTAACCCTACCCCTTGGCACACTAGACAGTTGCCAACAGTACACTGTAGTTGAAACGTTACAACACACTAATTGCTACTCATCACCTTTCCCTAGGGATTTGCCCTAAAATTGATCACTCCCACACACTGTCCACACACTTTCCTCAAAGATTCCTCACTCACCCCATCGATGAAGAAAATAACTCACATTGGAGTAATATCTGATCGTATTCACACTGATCTTGAGCTACCTAGCAATCCGAAACCATGGCTTCTGTACTCCCCCCGTCTATTGCCTTCACAACTTATGGATATAGATATACTTAAATTGCAAACTGACAGTTGAGCTCAAGACATTCAAAACGTACTAATCGAAATGAAGAAAATGATTCACGTCACAGAAAACTTTCACTCCATATCAAGCTTATTCAAGAATCATTACTTGACTTCCAAATCAAGCTTAAACCTACTTCCATGGCTCTTACAAATAGGCAGCATCGCCTACGCAACCATCTTAAATATCTTTCGGATGGTGATGAAACTCAAGCCTTATTTCCTTCTATGAATTGGCATCTAGTCTCCCAAGCACTGGAGATGAAACAATTAGATCCATCCCACGTAATGCTAATACAACCAAGTTGCCTCATAATAGAAAGATCAACCTTAATAATCTAAAGAGAGTTACTTTAACCACCAGTAATCAAGACATTAACCATGGTAATACTATGAATCTGCTATTATGCCTTCTAAGCAATTGCCGCTCAGCTATGAAACATGCCTCTGACATTGCAGAGCTCATCATTAACCATGAAGTTGATGTGGCAATTCTAACTGAATCATGACTTACCGAATCCTCTTCCCCTTGCACGGATCTATTGGTTCCTCACAACTACACCATCGTAAGGCTTGATAGATTGAACAAAAAAGGAGGAGGTATCGCTTGCATTCATCGCTCTGACCTCTGTGTTACTCCTTTACATAGCAACCTTCTTGACTCCTGTGAATACCTCGATCTCTACATAAGAACTGCTGACAACCAAAATGGCAAATTACGAGCATTTTACCATCCCCCAGGTAGTAACTCTTTATTCATAGACCATTTAATGGAGATCATTACAGCACTCTAATGATATAGTCCTAGGTGACTTCAATTTACATTGGGATGATCCTATTGATAATCAAACCAATGTCCTTAAAGATTTCCTTGAAGACCTAACCTTTACACAAGCCTGTACTCTCCCTACTCATGTAAAAGGTGCTACATTGGACTGGATTATGTCTAGAGATAACACTGTTAAAATAAACTCAATTGATCCATGCGATTGGTCGGACCACCACATCATAACCTTCCAAATACCTTTCATAAAAAAGAAAAAAAATTGCAATCCGTCAAACTCAAACATTGGGTATGAGACACTAAAAGCGTAAACAATGAGAATCTAGTTGCACACTGTGAGAGGGATCTACACCCACCTAATAATATGGGAAATGTGAATGCACCTACTGATCACTATAATTCTAAGATGACGAATATAATCAATTCGATTGCTCTTTTAAAGCTGAAAAGAATTCAGGATAAAGATAAAAATCCTTGGTTCCATGGGTCACTAAACAACGAAAGGTGAAATCTGAGACTAGCTGAAATGAAATGGAGACAGCACCCCTCATCTTCCCAGCTACAGCTACTAAGAAAGACTAAAAATGCTTACAACAAAAGTTTTCTCAGAACAATAAAGATTTCTTTAGAACTGAACTTGATAATGCCAAAAATCTCCCTCGTAACCTCTTCGAAATGATAAAACAACAATCTAACTAGCTGGCCAAATCCTCACAAGAATCAACAAAATACCAACTAAGCTGCGAGGATTTCTCTACATTTTTTACATCCAAAGCCAACTTCTTGGAAAGCGAGCTCAAGCAAGCCGCTGATACACTCAGTAACCCATGGATACCCCAATCTGATCGATTACACTCCCCATTGGCAAAGCCTAAAAATAAAGCACAATGGTTGAATTTCAAGCTATATGACACAACGATATTGATAGAACCCTTTCGTCTATAAATTCAAATAACCACTTCAATGATCCTCTCCCTTCTAAATGCTTGCCAATACTCTACCAATGTGTTGTCCCTATTTAGACAAATATAATAAATGCCTGGCTGTCTCTAGGTTCCTTACCAGACTGCCTTAAAACAGGACAAGTCCTCCCCATCTTAAAAAAAATGACATGGAACCCTGTCGACCCAAATAACTTTAGACCACTGTCCAATATTCCTCTGTTAGCTAAAGTGCTAAAAAATGTGTGCAACAACAGCTGAGCCAACACATTTTGAAATTCAATCTGCTAGACAATGGTCAATTTCGGTTCAGATCAGGCCATAGTATGGAAACAGCAATACTTCATATAGTGGACAATGCTCTACAGGCACTTGATCAAAACAAAATTTGTCTATTAGTTCTTCTAGACTTGTCAAAAACTACTAGCCTGACTAGAAAACAGGATGGGGTTATCGGGAACCATGCTAAATTGGTTTAAATCCTTTTGCAGAACAGAACCCAAATATTTTCAGTTAACCAAGATCTGTCATTGCCATCCCCATATGGATTGGAGTTCCGCAAGGCTCAACTTTATCCCCTTCACTTTTTAACCTATATGTCGAACCACTAACTGAAATTCTACAGCACGCTAACACATTCTTCCACATGTACGCTGACGACATCCAGTTTATATGAAGATTTCATCACTGGAGGAAATCAAGACAATGAATGATTCCTTAAAGTTGACATTACAATGGCTAACTTACAATCATCTTAAACTTAACACGCGAAAACAGAATTCCTTTTAATCCCCCCCCCCCCAAAAAAAGCTCCTCTGATGTTAAGGAATGGACCAAGAGGATCACACTCTAAATTGTACCCTGGTCCTGGTTGACTCATTCAAATCCCTAGGAATTACGCTTGATAAGAATCTAAGCATGCAGACTCACATCAACTCGATGGCAAAAAGTGTCTGCTTTCACTTGAGCTCACTTAGGAAATTGAAACCACTCATTGCAGCAACAAACCTCAAATTGGCAGTCCCTGCTTTAGTTATTTCTAGGATTGAATATGGCTGTACAACTCTATCACGTTTACCCAAGATCTCCACAGCTCCACCAAAAGTGTGTCTTAATGCTTCTGTGCGACTCTTAACAGGGTCTAAAAAAGTTGACCACATTTCTCCTCATCTGAAGACTCTAAACTGGCTACCATATGAAGCCAGAATTCAACTTAAACTGGCATGTATTACACACAAAGCACTCCACTATAAAACGCTGAAGTATTTGGCTCAAGAAATTTAGATATCTGGGGGAGGCAGACCATCTCGGAGCGCCAGCATCCTATGCTGGAACCGTCCATTTTTGAGAAGAAGAAAACTTATGACAGAGCCTTCTCCTGAGCTACCCAGAGAATCTGGAATTTGCTTCCTCCCTACATTAGAAGAATTCAGTCTACTTCAGCCTTCAAGAAGGAAGCTAAGATCTTTCTTATGAGCAAATTCCTAGCATAGCCAACGGCCGAACAATTTCCTCAAAGTCTGTTAGTGAAGATTGCTCCCTTGTCCCTATGGGTATGGAATTTGCTCTCTCCATCTGCCCCCTGGTTCTATCATGTTAATATTTCCCTTGATGGAGCATAAAAGAAATTCCAATTATCAGGGAATAAATCACGCAATGATCATTCTGTTGTATATGCCCAGGATGTCATTAATGTTGATTATCGTTTCTAAGTACATTTGTGTGGACTTTGATATTATTACTGACATTTTGTCTACATGTTTTGAGGTGGATGGTAGCGTTATTATTTAGACTACTCAAGTCATTTGTTTTTCTATGTGTTGATGCCTTTCTCTTTGATTGTCGTACAAACTGATGCTATGTAATTGTGAAGCGCTATGATACCATTGGTTAATAGGTAAGATTGCCTACTAGGGATTTATTTTACTACGATTAGGTAAGCATCAATGGCCTAAGAAAATCTATTGTCAAGCCCCTAGAGGTGACTGACCAGTGAACAATTAATACTTAAATTGGCTTAATAATATCGTGATGAATCTTCCATGGACAATTTAAGCACGGGTATGCATTTTTCAACCAATAAAGTTATTTAATTAGAACAAACAAAGGGTACATCACAGTTCAGCAACACGCAGTGACCGAGGTAAATCGATAATGTACAAAAGTTAAAGCCTCAGGGTCAAGTGTGTAGACATCTATTCCAGAATGGTAAAGTGATGGAAAATGAATCTGAAACAACAGAAAACAATTCCAAAAGAAATTAATGGCTGTGGAAATAGATGAACTGGTCCACAGCCATTAATTTCTTTTGGAATTGTTTTCTGTTGTTTCAGATTCATTTTCCATCACTTTACCATTCTGGAATAGATGTCTACACACTTGACCCTGAGGTTTTAACTTTTGTACATTATCGATTTACCTCGGTCACTGTGTGTTGCTGCACTGTGATGTACCCTTTGTTTGTTCTAATTAAATAACTTTATTTGTTGAAAAATGCATACCTGTGCTTAAATTGTCCAGGGAAGATTCATAACGATATTATTAAGCCAATTTAAGTATTGATTGTTCACTGGTCAGTCACCTCCAGGGGCTTGGCAATAGATTTACTTAGGCCATTGATGCTTACCTAATCATAGTAAAATAAATCCCTTGTAGGCAATCTTACCTATTAATCGTTACATGTCCCAAGCCTCCAAGGGTATATTGGGTTTCCCACTTTTCCTTCATTATGATACCATTGGGTCATGTTTGCACTGAATAAACAAGGTCAAGAAGGCAATGAGCTTCATCCATGATCTGTAAAATGGGGGTCTTGATACTACAGCCTGCTCTGATTACTGATTGATGTATATGTAGAAGATTTTTGCCGGTGATGTTTTGGGTAAGTCGGGATGAGACAGTGTTTTCTGGAACTTTCATGTAAACTGGAGGTGGGTCACTGAATGGAAGCTGTTAAGGTTGTCTGGGCCCACCCCTCATCTTTTTAGGAGAGGAGTTACCACGTTGAAGCAGTTGAATATAACATATTTGGCAAGAGAGGAGTTGATCAGCTGGGTCTAGAAAGGGGAAATATGTCTTTGGATTTCTTTGATTAGGAGGCTGGGATTGTGTCTGGCCTCGGCACGCAGGTGTTTGTTTTTGCTATTGTTTTGATTACCACTGTCTCATTTACCTCAATAAATTCACTCCATATGCATTGGTCTTGGGGGTTAAGGAGATTGCAGGACTAATTGCTGAGATCACTGGAAGTGAGAGTTCAATCTTTGCAGACTTGTTGTCAAAGAAGTTAAATAACTCTTCACTTTTTTGTTTGAAATTGTTAATGACGGATTTTGGCGAGGGAAGTAGATTCTTTTTTGATGATTTCAAACAGCTTTCTGGGACAATTTCTAACTTTGTCAAGTTGGGATCTGAAGGAGAATGCCTTAACTTCAAATAGGTCATTTTTGTACCTTCATATTTCATTGCTGAGTAGGGTAAACTTTAGGGTTGAAGAGTTAAGTCTCCACATCCTTTCGAAAGATCTTAGTTAACTTCTTCCATTGTTTAGTATTTATTAAACCATTAAAAGGTGGTTCTAAGTTTCTGTCTCTTGAGTTTCGTGGGTGCCAGGTCATCAACCATGTTGGTAATGGTTACATTGTAATGTCTGGTTAGGCTAATAGTTGAGTATTCTCCTGTCAAGGATTGAAGATGAGATTTGACTTTAGAGGCCAACCTTTGGTGTTAACTTGTTTATTGTATCTGATCCATACTTTTGTCTACTGATTTGGCCCTTTGTCAGGGTTTGATCTGAGATAAAGTTGAAGAGGACAAAGTGAAGATCAGACCAGTCCACTGACATTATATAACTGATCTGCAAAATATCTTTTTTTGCAATTAGACGGTCTGGATAGGGCCTTTATAGTGGACCAGACTCAAACAAAGTTGATTAAAGCAATTGATGCTTTCAATGGAGATCAGTGGAGAACCCTGGTAGTCTTAGAGGCTGTTCCAATGCAGTCTAAAATCTCCTAGAAAACGTTTAGTGGAGAAGAGAGATTTGTTGCTGATCATCTCCATTAATTCTTAGATGAACAGTTGATGACATAGGATGTGGATCTTGAGGGGGTTCAAATCTCCATTTCTTATTTCCACACTTAAGACATCAGGGGCCTTATTTACAAGAAAGTGCCGCAGCATGGCACCGCAATCCCTTTGGCTGCACCATGCTGCGGCACTTTCAAAACACAGGGATACATCATATTTACAACAATATGACGCATCCCTCTGCGTTCCACTGTGCTGGCGCACAATCGTCTGCAATGCGGCACGCAGGCACCCTTGCACCATGGTGCAAGGGTGCCTGCATTGCGGGGAGATTGTTTCTGTGTAGGAAGGGCTAGCTTCCTGCACAAAAACAATACAAAGAGCTGATTTCGTCTTTTTATGTGTGCTGCAGAATGCAGCACCCCTAGAAAGAGGAAAACACAAGGAGAAATGTAAACATTTCTCATTGTTGCACCTCGCTACGCCACCCCTAGGGTGGCGTAGCATTCTGACACATTTCCAGGTTTACAAATCTCATAAATCTGGAAATGCTGAAGAATACATGGGTGTTGTGTGGGAACACCCACAGCAACACCCATGTCACACCCTTTCATGCAAAGTGTTGCATGAGAAGGGGCCATATTTACAAGGACAGGAAAAGCAACTCGGGGTGCCTTTACATCTCCTTGTAAATATGGGGCAGGAGGTTGTGCAGCGGTGTCACAAAAAGTGATGCACCGGTGGCGCAAGGGGCTTGTAAATAAGCCCCCGAATGTGGAGTTTTTTTCGAACTTCAAACATTTGAGTTGGAATGCTTGTCTGTGTATAACTGCGACCACTCAAGCTTGACAGTCTTCTCTGTCAAGGTGTTTGATCTTTAAATTGGGAAAAACTAAATTGACGGTCAGAGGACTACAGGAGTTGTTCAGCCACATCTCTGTGAGAAAAAAGATACCCACCTTATAGGATATAATTGTTTCTGCTATTGCTGAGAAGTGTTTCACTTCCAATCTGCAGTTGAGTGGCAAACCTCTGAGGTTGGACTTACTGAGGAATGATAAGGGGAGGGGTAACTGGGGGTCAGTTAGTTTACAGAAAGGCTACTTTTTCCTGTTTTTCTGGAGGTGCATTCTGTTGTCATCTATAACCAGATTTCAGTGAAGGACCTCTGGTGGTTGTTATATGCCTGAAGTAGATTGCTAATGTCCTGCTGCAACAGATCATTAAGGGCTCTTCTCGGTCTCTGGGCTCTGTCGCTTCCTGGGGGAAGAAATAGTGAGCAGATGTTGCTAGTACTTTTTGTTTCCAAGGGGAAATGGAAGGAAATATTCGAGGAGTTAGTGGATTTCGAATAGGAAGCTAGGAAGCTAAGATTGCTTGAGAAGGAGTTTTGCCTATCCCATATCTTGAGGATGGTTGTGAGATGGATTCTAACGTCAGTTGGATATGGTATACATTGCCTTTTTGGAGGAGGAGATGTTAATTGGTGGTGGCGCTCAAACTACATGTTTGGGGTATTGGTGCTTTGAAGAAGTGGTTGGGGGCTGCTGCTGTAATTTGGACATGGATTGCAACTTAGACTGTTAGTGGAGTCAGTGCTGATTTGTTTTCAGGGAAGCTGTGGTAGGTAGATGCATAGCCGGAGACAGCTTGGGCGAGTCCATCGTGGTGGAAGGAAGGAGGGTTGGGTTGGTGATAGTGCCTCTGGCAAACATGGAAGGTGGAGGTGTGAACGTGGAGGGGGGAGAGGGGATAGGGGAGGTTTTCCCATCAGGGGAAGCACTGCAGTTAGTCTCAATGTTGCAAGATTGATGAAAAGGTGAAAGGGTTACTGTGGAGTAATTCTGCACTCTATTCATTTTTGGAATGGAAGGGGTAGTGATTGTAGGAATTTGGGAGAGGACACATGGGAGGGTGAAGATCCCTGCGAGAGCTTGGGTCAAAGGGGTAGAGACAGGGGTATTGTAAATTTGAAGTGGGGGAGAGGATTAAGGGTGGGGGATATTAACAAGAGCCTGAAGCTGGGCTGAGTTAGGTGGGACATTTTGCAGGAATTGAGTTTGACCTGAGTTCTTGACCCTCAGAAGAATGGCAAATTGATGGTCAAAGTTTCCAATATTGTTGTCAGGGCTTCGTATCATGATGTTGCCATTGTTGTAGACCTAGAGAGAAACATCAACACTTAGGTGGAGGGATGGAGAGGCTGAGAGTTTGTGGCCATGTGGTATTTTGATGGACCTGGACACCATAGGCCTGGCGCATGAACTGCATTTTGTAGTAAGTAAACTAGTGCTACAGTAGTATCACTTACTACAAAATGCAGTTCATATACCAGTGAGTGTAAATCTCCTTCTCCACTTCAACTATCTATTCCATAGGGACAACCTAACACATGTAAGTTTACTATTTAGTAGTAAATGTGGGATGGACCAGGCGAGCGGCTGGAAAAAGGGAAATACTTAGTACTAAATGGGTGGGGATTAGGGCAAAGCAAGGCACAGTTGAGGATGGGCTAAGGAGGGTTTTAGAGAGGGGTGAACATCTGCACACAAAAGAGTAAGCCCATTGCTATTCACAAACTACATTTCTAAAGTTATTACAGCCAATAAACACACAAAACTGTAGTAAATGTACTCCAGTTCAGGCCTGGAGTAAATCTAGCACCAAACATGGCGAACCACTGGTACTTCAACACACTCCCATGGAAAATAAGAGGAGGCAAGAAATTAAAATAGAACGCTGTAAGAAATTATGTTAAAATAAATTATTTAATTTTGAATTCCCAAAATATATGTAAATTTATTTTAATTTATTGTCAAAAACTATTTTACATAATTAAAAAATATATTTTATGGTAAAATCTTTTGCTAACTTTTTAAATTTAAAAATAAATGTAATTTCTTTTTTTGATACTTAAAATTATTTTAATGAATTCAATACATAACGTTTTGTCATCTTCATTATATAAGTAAACAATAAACATTTTTATTCAAGTGGGATTTTTAAAAAACATCTTTAAAAATTCAATTAAATTAAGTTAAATATATCTAAATGTATTCAATATTTATTTCAAAATTAAGGTAAGTGACAACAGTGTGTGTAGAGTTGGCAAGTAAGTGATGATCCCAGTTCTCAACTAGAGGGGGAAACCTGTTACATTACTGTACAGACAGATTTTAGAAAACCTTACATCTGTGATATGGATTCTTTGTATGTTCCTCAGCCTTGAGAAGTAGGGATCCAAGAGTCTTCTTTTTCTGATTGAAAGGGAGCTAGTGAGATAGAAGTAGTTGACTTCAAAATGTGGAGGTTTCTTTTTTCATGGAGGTCGTGATGCGAGAGAGAGACCCTCTTCTATTCCTATGATGGTAGAGGGAGCGATAGTCTTTTGTTGGTTTTACGTAAATACGTGTCACGCTTACCTTTTCCATGGGTAATTTGGGAAACATCTGAAAATGGCCCCTGTGATGAATATGTGTCGCCCATTTGAGGAAGATGATAGCAAGGAAAGATGACCAGCCTCTAACGATTTGTCTCATAGCACACAACGACCGTAATACAAGCATTCGAGAAAAACCCAGCAAGAAGTACCCTCCAAGAGTATGTTTGCACGGATACTATTGGGAGGGGGTGAAGCCCAGAAGTAAGCATTGAAGTCTGTGTTGGTTAGGCATTGGTTTCAGCTTCTGGCCCACTCGCTTTTGAGAGTACAAATAGAAAAAGACCTCATGGTGGCGATCAAGATTATGGGTAGTCCTGGGGGGAGTTTGCGGATTACGCGGAACTCCGCGAAGTGACAAAAAACCTCTGCGGAGTTCCGCAAGCGGTGGAGTGCAGTACAAAGTTCCGTTTGCGCTGATCTTTCTGATCTTTAGAAATTCTACTCCAGCATCAGCTCGCGCTCGCCAACTTACCATTGGCAAGTGCGAGCAGGGAAAAAACTCTGCTCCGCTATGCGGAGTGGAATTTTCTGCACTTCGCAAGCTCCGTGGAGCGCAGAGTGCAGAAAACTCTGAAAACTCAGCGAACAGAGAGCGAAGTTCACTGCCCAGGCCTAATTATGTGCCTGATCTCGCCCTCTCCAGAGCCCTCCTTGACCAGCCTCGTGTCCAGCTGTGGTCCATGTAGCACAGCGGGCACCTGACCAGGGAAAGTGTGAGGTTTGGGACTGGAAGAGCCTCCTGAGGGTTCAGCAGAATAGGATGACTTTCATAACTTTCCTAGTCCACTGGGGTGCGTTTGTAGACTCTGGCTAAGTTGATGTTGGAGATCAGCGGGGGACCTATCCACCACATCAATCCTTTGCAGCTGTGATGTACTAGAAGAGGTTTGTAATACTTAAGGAAAATTCCAAAGGTCAGCATTTCAGTAATATTTATAAAAAGGATTTGCTTCCTATGTATTGTATGCTGGTACTTGTACAGGTCAAACTCTCCTTCCTAGCTGCCTTCAAGTGTTCCCCGAATATCTAGTTAAAAGCAAGGATAAATTGCAAAACTCAGACTAATATCAGCATCCTGTTTAATAAATTATAACAAACATCAGAAGGAACATACAGGGAGGGTGTAGCCAACTACGCAGTTTTTATCAATGCAAATGGGACATTAAGTCCTACAAAGATAAACACATTTGACTGGCCCTGCGTTCTCTCTAAGCTGTGTGGCCTGCTCATACCGTGCCTTCTCTTTGTGCAGTAAGTAATTAGGTGCACACATTTTAAAGGACACTCCTCCACAGCACTAGCTGAGCTTTTTAGGAGTTGTGTACATTTCATGGTAGAGCGAAAATTTACGCCGGCCAGTTTCACACACAAGGCATTCCAAAGACTACCAGTCTCCGAAACCTGACCCTGCCCTTCCCAGCGAGATCCACAGTGATAGCTCCACTTCTGTGGGAATTTCACAATGTTGGGTGAAAAAGGTATGTATTTAGGCCCTTATCGAGAGTGGTGGATATTCACACAGTGCCATAAGTTCAGGGACCTTCCACCACCTGCAATTTCAGGTGTCTCCAGACCAAGAATTCAGCAAACTCTGAATCCAGTACTACTGGCCTGGAAGACACCAGACCCTTTTCCAGGTTGCAGGAGCTGCAGGTAGGAGCACAGCCGGGACCACACTGGACACCTGCTGCAGTATAATGGGAGAAGAAAGTGCTCCCTTCAGTGCGGCTTAAGCCAGCCCTGACCTACTGTCTCCACACTGGCCCTCTCGCTGACACTTTCTGCTTTCTCCAAGCAGGTGGAAAATATCAGTGGTTTCTCTCTGGAATCAGGATAAACAGAATGGAAAATTACCAGGTATTGGGAGGAGGTGAAGCCCAGAAGTAAGCATTGAAGTCCGTGTTGGTTAGGCATTGGTTTCAGCTTCTGGCCCACTCACTTTCGAGAGTACGAATAGAAAAAGACCTCATGGTGGCGATCGAGATTATGGGCAGTCCTGGGTGGAGTTTGCGGATTACGCGGAACTCCACGAAGTGACAAAAAACCTCTGCGGAGTTCCGCAAGCTGTGGAGTGCGGAGCAAACTGCCGTTAGCTCTGATCTTTCTGCCGCTCGGGTAGACATTCTACCCGAGCATCAGCTCACGTTCGCCAACTTACCATTGGCGAGTGCGAGCAGGGAAAACACTTCTGACCTAGAATTCTGCAGACCCAGAAGTCAGCAAACTCTGAATCCAATAATACTGGCCTGGGAGACACCACACCCTTTTCCAGGTTGCAGGAGCTACAGGTAGGAGCACAGCCGGGACCACACTGGACACCTGCTGCAGTATAATGGGAGAAGAAAGTGCTCCCTTCAAGCGGCTTAAGCCAGCCCTGACCTACTGTCTCCACCCTGGCCCTCTCGCTGACACTTTCTGCTTTCTCCAAGCAGGTGGAAAACATCAGTGGTTTCTCTCTGGAATCAGGATAAACAGAATGGAAAATTACCGGGTATTAGAAGATCTGGGCAGTCGTAATTGTCATAACTTGGTGCAGGGCTACTGGTTGGAATTAGACATTATGGACCTACCATTACCCTGCACTGACATCCAGCATACTCATAACGAGGGACTTAGTCTCCTACAGATACCCCTTTCTTTGTCTTCTGTGTGTAAAAGTAATCAGAAATTCTTCTTCATACAATTTTTCAAGAACTACCATTTGAATGTCACTTAAATTGCTTGCGCCAGGGTTTCTGCAGTAGAGATTTAGGGGCATATTCACGAGGAAGAGGCGGTGAGAGGCGTTAGCCTCCTTGGCTTAACGCCTCTCACCGCCACTTCGGAAACGCCAGGCTGCACCCTATTCTCAAGAATGTGGTGCAGCCTGGCGTTTCCCCCTGCGACGGCGCTAAGTCTCACGACTTAATGCCAACGCTGGCACCCTTGCACCAGAGTGCAAGGGTGTCTGCGAGCAGGAAGGTTTGTTTATGTACAGGAAGGTGTCCTTTCCTGCACATAAACAAACCTAAAATGCTGTTTAGTAACTTACATGTGTGAAGCAGCACACATGTAAGTTACAAAACGGCATTTTTAAAAGGTTTGTTTATGTACAGGAAGGGACACCTTCCTGTACATAAACAAACCATGGCATTTTGCTATTTCCATGTGCTGCACAAGGCAGCACACATGGAAATAGCAAAAACGAGGAGAAATTAAGCATTTCTCCTCGTTTCACCACCTTAAGACCAGGATTTTTCTGGTCTTAAGTTCGGCGCTGCCACCTATTATCGCCGCCCTTGATAATAGGTGGCAGCGTCGAATTCAATGGGTGTTGCGGTGGTACGCCCACCGCAACACCCACTGCACGCCCCCTTTCACGCTAAGTTTAGCGTGAAAGGGGCCCTATTCTCAAGGCAGCGTTAAGCCACTTAACGTGGCTTTAAGCCACGTTAAGTGGGTTAACGCTGCCTTGGGAATAGGGCGCTGGCCCTATCGCCACGGGAACGTAAAAAAAAATGACGTTCCCGTGGCGATAGGGGCTTGAGAATATGCCCCATGATGTCTTATTGGCAAGGTGACTGATGGGATGTGAAGTGTTTAGATAGCTTTAACTTCATGGGTTTGTAGAAGGTGTAATAATGTTTCATGTTCACAGTGATGATACTGAAGATATCGCCTTTTATGTCAATTCTGTAATGTTTCCTTTCAACTTGGGCAGGGGTTCAACTAGACCCAAACTTCGGGGGGAAGGGGATAACACTTGGAACTATGGGAACAAAGCCATCTTCGGAACCAGAATGAAAATGCCTTGGGGAACTCCTTTCCTTCTTCAGGCACACTGCCTAATAAGAGTGGCCCTTTTCTGGGCTATATTTAGTCAATGATACACCAAGGACCACAAACAATGGTGTGAGTTCTGCATTCTTTACAGAGGTTAAAAGTTTCCTGTAGGAGTTGTAAAAGAATGAATGGAAAATGCTGCATTTTATACACATTGAACCAGCAGACTGGGCAGGATTTGATATTTTAGGTTCTTGTGTCAGGGACAATCAATGGTGCATCTTAAATACACTGAGGAAGTTGCATTGGTCTCAACCTTCAAAACAGCTTTAATAAGATATTTAGGCGTCCTCCATAAAAGAATATTTTGGAAAATCATTAGCAAATAATGAAGTATGTGAATATTCCTTCAAGTATTGTTTTATTAATACTGCATTTGGCAACGGAGAATACCGTTCCATTGTTTGCAGGATGGGATGTTGATACAGGAGAATACTGTCTTACTGTCAGGAGGAAGGATCCTTTATGCCCATGCTATATACCAAAATTAATCGTTGTGATTTGCTTGGTCACTACCACAGCCTGGAATGCATATCAGTTCAGTTCGATTCAGTAATCACTTTATTCGATTTGGACAAAGCAAATCATAAAAGTACATAAAAACAGACAGATCAGTAGAACTGTCAGATAAACAATACAGATAATCCATCATAATCTTAGAATGAAGCACCCCAGCTAAAAACCATGATAAATAAAAGAAAACATTAGGAGTAGATAAAAACTGTAAATACATTAAAGCTGGTCTTGCTTGATTAAATTCATTGACAGTAAAAGAGGACAAATACACGTATATTGTAACCTAGATAAAGTAGGAAAGATAATGTACAAAGTATCCATTATAGCAGCAATATCACATGGACAAATCAGATGCTCAGAGGGCGTGTGCCAACCACACGTGAGCTGGGGAAACAAAATCAGATGAAATAAGTCAGAAGTCATCAGTGGTGGGGGGCATGTCAATCGCAAGGTACAATTCAGTATTACACGGAGATTTGACCATAAAATATTGATCAAGTGAACTTTTGGTTGTTGCACACATGGCCCTTTTTTCGGGTGCTTTGGGGGAAAAAGCTAGTTTGACCCAAGAAATATGGGCTTTGGAGATACGATCAGGGTCAGAAAAGAGATCGGGTCTACCAAGATCAATCAAAGTACATTTGATATAGTACAGCAAAGGTATATGGTACAGGAGTTCCTAGCCTAAGCAATCTCTTAAAATCCTTCTGTTTAAGGTGAATTCACCTTTCAGCCAAACTGAGAGCCACAGTAACAAGGGGCAGATTTGAATATGATCTAAAATATATCCTACACCCAGTTCCTGTTGGACAATCTCAGATGGTACACTTTGGGGGATCATCAAAACCCTTCTGAAGAATTTATTTTCTGCAATTGAAATGGAGTTGCAAGCCTTATAACCCCAGATCTTGCAGCCAAAACTCAGTGCCGGTATATATTTAGTTTTATAAAGATCAGTAATTGACGTAATGTGGGTATGACCAAGCCACCTAGAGAAATCATCGATACTGTGGGCTACTCTATTAAAACACTGTATGTAGGTATTAATCAAGGAATGTCAGTTCAATTTGGTATCTAATAGAATGCCCAGGTAGCAAAATGTGTAGCTCTACCAATATGACAACCGTTAATCGAATACCTTTTAGCTTTGGGTTTCTTCGTTCCGAAAACCATAGTACATGATTTAGAAAAATTGGTTTTCAGACCCAAACTATCCATTAATTCGATAAATTGGTCTAACAAGTGCTGAAGGCCATTGGTCGTGTGCGCAATAAGGACTGTATCATCCACCTATAGCAAGGCTGGTACAAATCTGTCTCAGACCTTGGGGACATGCTTGCACTGTTCCAATAAAATGGGCTATAACTGATTAATATATAGGATAAACAGAACGGGTGCTAATATACAGTCCTGACAAACTCCCCTCTCCAGCTTGAAGTGCGTCGAGCACTCCCCATTGGGGCCAAATCTTACAGAGGCCTCAAGCCCCGTGTGCAGAAAAGTGACAAGTGCATTTTCTACGCCATGGATTCCAGCACAGCCCAGAGCTTTGTTCTGTTGACCGTGTCAAAGGCCGTGCTGAGGTCCAGGAAGGCCAGATGGATAGTTCCTTTTTTGGCTTTTGAAATGATGTTCAATCGTCCCCAGACCTTGTCTAAAACCACATCGGATATCTGACAATATATTACGCTCCTCTACCCACACCACCAGCCAATTCAGCAGGACACGGCCAACAATTTTTACTTCCAGGTCCACTAGGGAAATTGGCCTATAGCAGGCTGGATTGGCTCTGTTCCCTTTTTAAAAAAATGGGACAATCACCGATTTTTGCCAGAATGGGGAATATGACCATGGGCTGCCACATTTAGATGATGGGTAATTATGGGGGCCCAAAGATCCACACAAGATTTATAAAGATCCTGAGGAACTCCATTCGGGCCAGGACCTTTCCCAAAAGGGAGAGCCCACATAACTTTTTTTCACTTCTTCCCAGTAAAAATGATGCTCATCCCTCCTAGGGGGAGGGAAATGGGATGAAGGAGAGCTTTCTACCTTATAGATAGATTCAAAATGGGTGACCCAACTCGTGCCAGAATAGTTTGGGGCAGATCTGGCATGGTCTCCGTGTGAAAAAGGGGCTGATTCACCACCCTCCAAAAAGCCAAATTATTCCTGCGTGAGCCAGTGGGCAATAACTGTTCCCAGGCCTCCCTTTTAAGGGGCCTTTTTGATTCTTGCAGGGGGTATAGTACAGGATCCTGGTCTCTTTCACTACTTCTTTAATTTTGGGTTTCTGATGTAAAGCTGCAGGAAGGCTTTTTGGGCCTTAGAACATTTCTTATCAAACCATTTGGACCCAAAGCTATGGGGTGGCCACCCATTCCTAGTAAGGGCTATCTGTACTTCTGAGCAAATGTTATTAAATGAGTCCAGAATGTCTTGATCAGAACTCTCAGGCTGTTAACAGGCTTCAAAATCGCTGCAACAAGTTATCACCAGGTTCTTTAGAAAATTGCCTGGGATTACCTTGGCCCAGCTTATTCTACATCCCTGCTCCTTTTATTACAAGAATCTCCTTGTACAGCTGGGTTGTCTTAATCAATGAATTGTCCCATCTGAACTCTGCCAATAACGGATTGTGATCGCTATGGACATACAAAACTGTTTTAAATTTAATAAGGGAGGAGAATAAGCTAGCTGACACTAAAATAAAGTCAATAGTTGAACTATGACCTCTTCCCTTAAATGTGGGCAATAGATCAGCACAATTACACATTTCCCAAGTCAGTAAATTGATTAGGTTAAATTACACTAACAAATGTTTTATAAAGTCCCCTTGTCAGGAGCAGGGCACAAGTCCTAAAAAAAGAAGTGGGGGGACTCTCCAAGTTAGGTGGTGTCACAGGAAGTGACGTCACAACAGGAAGTGACGTCGCGACAGGCAGTGACGTCACAACAGGAAGTAACGTCACTAAAGGTAGTCCCCTCTTATTATAGGGAGTCCTGCTTCACTTGGGGGGCCACGTTAACCCACTGTTGAATGTAGCGTCATTCTCTGTGTGTTTTTGGGAGCGATTCTGTGTTTGTCTCACCCCTACTGAAGTTGGTGCTGTACTGCACTTCTTAAGGACCAGCGGTCACACCACTTACAATAGTGGGCATTAAACCCTGTTTCTAAGCATTGCCGCCTATTTTATGTTCCTCCATTTACCGACCTCCGGCATTGAAGGGTTTGCACATAACATTCACAACTACGCATTTGTCAACAGTGAACGTTCAGCTCACTGAGCTGGGTAATGGAACGTGTCCTGTAGGACCTTATAGGACACCCTTGATGAATGTGATGCTAACACGCAAACAGCCGCCAGTCCCAAACTGTATTTTTACAAGTCAATAATTGGAACAAAAAGATTTTTCACCTGGAGCAGGTTTTCGTATTGGGAAGGTTTACTCAGTTTAGAAAAGAAGTGACGGCGCTCTTTGCCGATAGATAGGACCTGCCTCGGCCCAGTTCACACTGCTTTTCTCTTTGAGTAGGTGTTTGTTAATTACAACTTGGGTGTAACTCAAACCTGAATTTCCAGCAGTCAGTGGCACTTCTGTAAAAAGCTCTGTGAATCGACCCACTCTGGGCGCGGCGCTAGATTCCCCTCCGTGGCTCCTTTACTCGTACAGTGGGTGGTTTCTGGCTCTTAACCAGGTAGGCACCCGGCAAGGTTACAAGGCGATGGGGGCAGGTTTAAAGGGCAAAGCAGAATTTTGATAGGTAGCGCATTCGGGCGCTACACAAGATTGACAGCCAGCCAGCCCTGTACTTGGGAGATCGACGGGGCGGCTGTGCATGCAAGTAACGCCATCATTGAAAGTCCAGCTTTTGGGCAGGGGGGACGACGTCCAGCCGGTAAAATAAGTGGGGGGACGCCGTCCAACCGCGTGGTACCCCGACTCGTGCCCTGGTCAGGAGTGAGTAAAGTGCATCTGGTCAAAATCAATAAATTCTCCACATTAGGAGCACACGTCATGCAAGGGTGAAAGTCAAAATATCCTAGTATTAAAATCAATGTTGGTTTTGCCAGTTAGGAGCACACGTCATGCAAGGGTGAAAGTCAAAATCTCCGAGTATTAAAATCAATGTTGGTTTTGCCAGTTCCATATAATAATCTTACAAAAACGCTCTTAGCTCTTCAAGGGGAGTTTAATTCTGTGATACAGAATTGTAGACATGTATCACTAACAACCTTAAATTAGTGGGGAAGGTCAAAAGAACACATAAAATATTTAGCAAATTAAAAGGAACAATCTCCATTCCATTGCCTAAGCCTAGACTCACAAATGTCCCAAGCCTCCCCTTTGGTGTTCCATGTGACGAGGGTGTGGCATTGACAAACAAGCATTTGCAATGCAATTGGTCTTACATTTGTGAGAGTTAAAGCTATTGGCGTTGTAAATTACAATGTCTTTTACCCATGTGTTTTGGTTTAGAGTGTAGTGGATGTATGTGGTGTGGAGTGGAATTATGTGTGTTGGATTGGAATTGTTAGTTGTGGAATTGTGTGTGCTGGAATTATGTGGTGTGGATTGTATTTGTGTAGTGGAATTATGTGGCATGTGAATAGATAGGTGTGAGAGCTGCAAACAATAGCTAGAAAGGAAGATAGAGAGGGATAGGTCGTTTTTTGTGTGAAGTGGTGAATGAACTCCAGATAGAGGAGCAGAAAGAGTGTGTGAGAAAGAGAGCAGGAAATGGGAGAGCAGGCCACAGATGCATAAAGAGGGTGCCCCTCTGTACTCAGAAGACACCCCAAGAAGAGGAGGAGAGGGTGGGTTTAAGGGAGGGAAACCTTGAAAAGGCATGGGAAAGAAACGGTGCTCGAAGACCTGAAGTGAACGACATAGGAGAGGCGGGAAGACTGTGTTTGAGAGAGAGAGAGAGGGGTAAAGAGATGGCACAAGAGAGAGAGATAGAGAAAGAGACGAGTGGGAGAGGCACCGAGTGGGGGGAGAGGTAGACTAGTGCATAGCGCAAGGAGGTACAGGGAGGTAGCACTCGTCTTTAGTGCACCCACCGTTGCTGCGTTCAACAGATTAGAGTAGATTGTAATCAGTAGATTATTTACAGCCAAGGGCACTGTATGCAGTATGTGCCAGAGGGTCTCACTGAGGCCACAAGGCTGGTGTTTGAATTCTAGGCGATGTCATCCACCTTCAGAAAGTGGGGCCAGAAGCTCCTCCCCTTCAGGTGGCCCTCTCTCAAGGTGAAAGAACTGATTTCCCACTTGCATTTCTATGAATGGATGGGTGGAAATGGCTGGACGGATGGCAAAACAATCAACATAACCTTTGTCCTACCTACCCTGATAGAGAGGAATCGCTCTGTACAATGCCTCTATGCCACATATTTACCGCTTGCAAGAGGAACATGCTGCCACACACGTTGCAATGTAGATTCTATACTCAATCTGTCCTGACATAAGATTAGGTAGTCAGGGTCCAATAGGTGTTGTAACATGGCTTACACTAAAATATTTATTTTGCATGTAATATTGATGCTGCAGACTCGCTACACTCATAGGCATCTTTTAGTGAAATGAATGAATGATGCCATGATCCTAGAAATATGTTAGTAAAAATGGCAAATGTGCCCTGTAAATGGCAGAGGTGAAACAAACATGGCCTTTTGCAAACCTACGGTTTCACATTCATGTATTACTGCTAGGAGCTCAGTGCTGACAAAGGGCCCTCAAATGCAGAATTACAGTACTAGAACCATTTTAAATTCAGAAACCAGAGTAAAATGCCTTTGTTACAGAATGGCTCCTAAAATTTTTAAATTGTTTTCTTTTGCGCCGACTAAAGGTTTAGCTGCTTGGATGTAGATGTATGTATTTATTTTCCCTCAAATTGAAAGGCAGTTGGTTTCACACTCTATCACGACATGATGTTCGTACGGCCACACCCATCTCCTTCTGAGCCTTTTGTGGGGAGTGATGGCTCCATCCCCCCCTACTCTGTTGCACCACACATTTCAGCAAACACAATATGTAGAGGTGCACAAGCAAGAACACCAGAGGACAAAACATGGCATCCCCATTTTCAAAACAAAAAGTAGACTTGTAGGTGCTCACACAGAAACACAAATATAACAAACTACAAACGTAACTTAAACAAAACAAAAATAAAAAAGTCCCATGTTCCTCACAGACGTATTTGTACTGACAGAACAAAAATACATCTCAGCTTCTACAAATACACTGAGCTCCTCACCTTCAAATGACTAAGAAAAAGAATTCGTCGAAAACACATCATTACATCACTGACAGAGGAATAGCATGATCTTTCTGGATAGTGCAAAACACTTTGAAACTAAAGAGCTTTAGAGCTCATGTGAAAAACAAGCCAGGGACAAACACCTCCTAATGGTGGTGTCGTTCTGCCTGGCTTGGGCTTGCGCTTTCTGCTCTGTCATTTTGCATATTTATATTTTAATTAATAGCTGAAAATCGAAGTCCAATCTGTGTTCTTAAGGGAAGGAGGATGCTACCCAGCCTCACTTCCTTGGGGTGAGAAGAAATAAAATGTGTTGGAAAATAATTTATTATTCAGGTGTTGGGGGTTAATGGCCTCTGAGAGTGTAGCTGAAACAGTGGTCTATGCTCGCAGCAAGGCCACGTAACACTGAATGCAACATAAAATAAACAGTCACATCAGATAGATTATGGCACACTTAGATCTGCCTTGCCCTGCTGTTTTCCCCCGCCATTGCCTCCACCGTGAACCCACATAGATGTATTGGCCCTTGGCCCAGAGGGCAGCGTCAAACACTTATGTGCAGGGTTGAGGCACCATTTACACATTAAACGGTCAGCAAGGCCAGCCTTAGCCTTGATCTGAATAAAAGGCTGAACACACAACTACTGAAGCACTGCTGAGGCACGAACACGTGTGCTGTGATCAATGCTTAATTTGTAAACCACTAAGTGCCGGGGCTCTCGACGGGAGGCCACTTAAGCTTGCACCACACATTGCCCCTGTCAGCTGGCAATGACAGTACAAATACAGCTACTAACCATCACACACAGCTGCTGTTGTGCTAATACCGAAATTAGCCAGACAGTGCCACCAAGTGGCAAACTGTCATAAGCCCCCGTGCTGGCAATTAGGTGCCGGTGCTCAGCACCGGAAACCACCGGCTCAAATTAAGCACTGGGCGATGAAATGTATCAAGGCTTGAAGAGGTTCTCTGAATTTCATTTTACACGTTACGTAGACTTCTTTCTGTATTGGTCACCATTGTCAATCAATCAATATGACTTTATTCGATCTTAAACATGAAGATCATAAAAGTACACAAAAAATACATTGTTCACATATTAAAATTATGATGCACCACCATCAAATTTCAATAAAAGCACAAAATGGAAAACAGATAGGAACCGTGTTAAAACATTATCCAAAACATTGATCCTTTGGCCTGCAACTCACTTCCTATGCAGATGACACACAAATTGTGTTATCCATACAGCGAGGGTCCCAAGTGGATATGGCCGCGAGGTGCCATGATTGCCTGAAAGATATTGCGGGCTGGATGGCCTCGAATTGCCTTAAATTGAATGCAGGGAAGACCGAGGTCATGATATTTGGGAACAATCCTAACATCTGGACTCCGGATATGTGGCCTGATGCGCTGGGGATGCCCCCAGTCCCCACGTGCACGGCAAAGAATTTGGGCGTGATCATGGACCAGAAACTTGATTTTGGGGATCAGGTTAGTAGAGTGGTTTCGACATGCTTCCAATTCCTTAGGATATTGAGGAAAATTAAATTTTTTCTTCCGGCCGATGGTTTCAGGTTAGCAGTCTCAGCCCTTATTCTGTCACGCTTGGACTACTGCAATAGTCTGTATCTGAATTTGAAAAAAAAACATCTGCACAGAATACAGTTGGTCCAAAACGCGGCGGCGAGACTGCTGACAGGCATCCCAAGGTTTGCCTCCGTTCGAGAGGGACTCCGGCTACTGCACTGGCTGCCGGTATCAAGACGAGCTCAATTTAAGGCTCTGTGCCTCGTTTTCAAAGCATTGAAGGGCAGTGGCCCAGAGTTCTTGAGTCGGTGCTTCACTTGGTATGTGCCAGGGAGAGCGCTGCGCTCGTCCGAGGGCAGACTAGTTGCGGTACCCCGAATAAAAAAGGCTAGTTGGGGAGGACATAGCTTTTCATACTGTGCAGCGAAGGCCTGGAACAGCTTGCCGGTGCATATCAGGAATGCCGAGGAGCTCCTTTCTTTTAGAAAGGGGCTGAAGACTTGGTTATTTAGGGATTAGGCCCCCCGTGCTCTAGGGACTCAGTGTGCAGCGCCAGGACACCCTTGGGTAAAAGTGCGCTTTATAAGCTCATAATAATAATAATAATAATAATTCTGTTACTCATAAAGTGCTTAGTGCAATACTGGGACAAACTCATTTGCGAACAGCGGACAGCAAACAGCGTGCCGTATGAAGTGCTAACAGTGCCAAGTACTATTAAAATATAATCTATCAACTCATTAATCTTCCTTTTGATAAAACCATACATAGATATGATGCAACACAGAAGTTTACATATGGGTTTGGGAGCATTTGGAGAAAAAATAAGGCTGGGTGACATTGTGCAAATTTATATTTTAAAAACAATGGGCGAATATACATTTTCCGTGCACAAGAATAAAATTTACAGAAAAAAATAAAATGAAGATTAGATTAGATTAGATAGATGTGCCGTCACAGGGACAAACTGAGAGTTCATTAATTGAGTATGTCCCTGATGGGAAGGCCAGCATGCACAGGATAAGATTTAATCTAAATCTCAGGAGTACAAATCTATGTCGAGCATTTGTCACGGATGTCAAATATGAGTTTGCTTCCCCAAGGACAGACGGAAGGCCCAAATATAATGCCACCATGGTTTTGTTGCGGTTAGAAGCATATCTTTCTTTCTCCCTATGCTCTTTAGCACATAATTTAATTTCCACTTTTGAGATACCCATGCAGGTAAAGGGATCTGTAAATAGGGTCTCTAAGCCCAACTTTAACAATGTGGCCTTTACATAACGCAACCAGGGAACATGAAGCGCCTTATCGAGGGATAAGCAATCTCTGATAATGTTTTGAGTGAGTCCCACTGTTTCTCTGGTCCAGATTGAGTGCCAAAGTAGGACCGGAGCTATAAAAATCAAATCAGATATAAATGGTACATTCAGCTCTTGGTGCATGATATAATTTGAGCAACCTTTCGGGAGAGAGAATAGCTTTTTAAAGAAACTATCTTCTTTCTGTTGCAATTGCTCAGTTTTAGATATGCCCCAAATTCCTGCTCCATATGTAGCTGAAGCAATAGCTTTGGCACCATACATTTTTTTAATTGGTTCTAGTGGCTTTGTGCCCAGTTTTTTTTATAAATGAGCGAATAGCCATGGTGTTCTTTTCTAGTGCGTTACATCTGTTTTCACCATATTTGTCCAAGTCCCTACACTATTAAAGAGTACCCCAAATATAAAAAAGACTTAGGGGCCGATTCCGATCTTGGCCGGTAGGGCTCCGAATCGGATTCGGCTTTACCGGATCCGATTCGGAGCCCTATTTCCCGACCGAATCGTACGTGCGTCCGGGCGAGCGAGTACGATGCGTGCGCTCGCAAAATCTCCGACCGACTCGTTCGCAGGACCCGACCGCTCCGACCGACTCGCACAGGGACGACTCGCACCGCGCAATGGAGACGTTCCCCGGCCGGGTAAGTACGATGCGCATCGCGACCGCTCCGACCGACTCGCGCAGTCCGGCTCCAAGGAGCTGTCGGAGCCGCACTTTGGGGGTCCGTGTCGGACCCCCCTGGAAGCGTAGGCGCGCAAGTCGCACACAGGGGGGACCCATGGGTCCCCCCTACACGTGCATGTACGGCGTGACCCGCATCGACGCGAACACGCTGTAGGGGGCGCCCTTGTTCGCGTCGTGCCCATTGAGTCAATGGGAGCCCGTGTACGCGTCGTACAACTGGCTCCCATTGACTTCAATGGGAGTCCGACCGAATCGAGTCCGATGGCATACGTGCGCATCGTACTCATTCGGTCGGACTGCTAGAGTCCGATTCGGTCGGAAATCTCTCCGGGTCCGGCTCGGTCGGAGAGATTTCCGGCCCAAATCGGAATCGGCCCCATAGTTATTTCAGTTTTCCGTGTATTAATAAAAAATGATGGTCATTTTTTGGGCTGCTTCCCTACTATAAGGACAAATGTTTTTGATTCACTGACTTGTAGGTCTAGTGCCGCCATATATGACACATAATTATTTATTAATTTTTGCAAAACTACTCCTGTCCTAGCAACCAATACGGCGGCGTCAGCGTATTGCAGTATAGGTAGCTGTTTCTTGTTTACCTTGGGTACATCAGACACCTCAAAACTCACTGCTGATTCCACACCGTTGGTATACATTGAGAATAAAAGAGGGGCTAAGACGCAACCTTGACTAACCCCCCGGAGGATTGGGAAAGATCTTGTACATTCGCCCTGACTGCCGTACCTAACACATGCAGTAGACTGGGAGTATAATTGTCTGATGAAAAGTATAACGTTTTCATCCACTCCCATCTCTTTCAAAATAATCCATAATTTATTATGTGAAACAGAATCAAACGCGGCGGAAAGATCCATGAACGCCATAAAAACATTTCCTCCTTTAACATAGGTATACTTTGCTGCAATTAGATTTAAATTTAGGCACTGATTCAATGTCCCCATTCCTTTTTTAAAACCATATTGGACTTGAATTAAAATGTTTTTATCAGCAGCCCATTCCTCAAGTCTATTTAATAACAAGCGGCTCATTAGTTTACATGTTCCATCTATAAGTGAAATTGGCCTGTAGTTCTTAGGCAACGCTTTGTCCCCTTTTTTAATATTGGCACAATTACTGTTGATTTCCATGAGGTAGGGGGAACCCCTTTAGCAATAGCATTAAAAACATTGGTCAAGAATGGAATCCAGAGTTCCGGATATTCAAAGAAAAAATCAATAGGGGCACGACCGGGGCCCGGAGCCTTTGCACTACTGCATTGGTTAAGGCCATTTTCCACCTCTGTCATTGAGAAGGTAATGGGGATACCATCGTCCCGGTTTGGGTGGTCATCATTCATGTTTACCCTATCTACGGCTAACCCGAATATAGCTATATTGTGATCCACCCATGCATCCTCCCCCACATTTATGCTTAAAGAGGGGTCTGTGTCTTGACTCAAGAATGGTGAGTTGACTACCTCCCAGAACTCTTTAGAGCTTTTTAATAGTGAGGCAAGCTGTAATTTGTCCCAGGTATCCTCTTTTAGAGCCAGAAGTCTCTCCCGCCTACATTTTTTATATTGTGCTCGAAGAAAGCTGACCAGGGCAATATTGTTTGGTCTTTCCTTTAGCGCTTTGTGTAAACTACTGAGGGTTTTTGTACAAGCCATTTTTAACCAGTGCGGGGTCTTTTATAAGCAACATTTATTTTTAGATTTTAAATTGATTTCCACCACACTCAGCAGTGAGACAAAGGCCCGGACTATACTTTGCGGGTCGCTATGCATGTCAAGGCATGTTAAAATTTCTTTCTGGGTGCTCCCAATTACAGTAGGTAGTAATATATCTTTATTTATTTTTGCCCACTTTAACACTATGCCATTCCTTCATGCTATTCTTGGTGCTGGGACTTTCATAACCGTGCTATTAAAACAGCCCTTCCATTGGATTTGGAAGGTCAATGCAACATGATCACTAAAAATTGAAACAAAGGTTCCTATCTGGTTAAAAAATCTCTTAAAAGGGATCGGCACCACTAGATAATCTAGCGTTGATCCATGTATTGTGTCCCCAAATGTTTTTGCCAAAGTGCCCGTTTGCTCGTCCACAGGATTAAGAATTTCCAGATTTCTTGTAACCAGGAGTCTGTTCAGTTCGTCCCCATACTGAGTATGTAAAAAATGATAAGGTACAACCCCTTCTTCGTCCACCAATCCACATAGCGGTGTTGTAGTTTTTGAGCGTTAAAGTCACCCACCCACACTATATGTAAGGGTTTACGATAGGTGGTTATTACTTTTTCAATTGCATTTTCGAGTGAAAGGATTACCTCTGTCATGTTCCCTTCAAAATAGTTGTTGTAATAGTTGATTAAGAGCATATCCTCTACACCACAACCACTACACACTATGAGATGGTAATAAGAGGACTGCACATCTAACTCAATTATCTTTACACACAAGGTGTTTCTTATCAAAGTTAATGAGCCTCCTCTAGCTCTGCCTGACCGGGAGGGAGTAGCAGGGGTATGAATGGCACGAAACCCATCAATTAACACCGCACCCACTTCCCATGTTTCTTGAAGGCACACTAGGTCATAACAATTGATAATCATAGACCAGTCTTCATTTTCCCTCCTAGACCTGAGCCCCGCTATATTCCAGGCTAATACTTTAATGGTGTCGATTCCCCGGTCCTGAGGCTGATTGTAGAGGCTGCCTCCTGTTGGTTCTGCGGAGGCTGAGTCGCACCACTATCCTTATGTCAATCGCATGCTTCTAGGCCCTCCAGGGGCGCAAATTTCTTTGCCAGTGATATACCTGTAACAATATTCCCTCCAATATGGAAGGCTACCAGAGCCTTCTGATGCAGAGGAGGGACAAAGGGTCCAGGAATACTATTTATCCTCCAAGCCAGAGGATTAGTGCCCAACGGTCTATAGAAAAACCCCAATGGTAAGGCATAAATTTGTGTAAATGCCACAGGAGAATGGGGGTCAGATCCAAAAGGAGTTTCACAAGATGTTGATTTCTAAAATTAATTACTACGCAATCCCCCCAATTGATTTTGGAGTGTTACCTACCCAGGGAACTCTTCTTGCCATGATGATGTGACTGGCAACATTAGGGCATTCATAATTCGAAGTAAATTTAGTCAGCCAGTGAGATGCTTTGTTCATCAATTGTTGAGTAGTTTCCATCTGGTCATAGTACAAAGGTGGGGTATTTACTATGATCATCACAAAGGGGCATGCAGCCAGGGGGATATGCAGGTTAAACTTGTGGTGTGATTGAAACACTCCCTAACCTTCCCCCTGGGCAGCCTGCTCTGTCTAACAGAGTCTGCATTACTGTGTAAATATATTGATTGCTGAATCTAAGAGGGTGCATCAAAATGAGTGGTGGTCTGACTAGATTTAGCTAGGGTGTGGGGGTCACTACACAGTGGATGATTGTCAATGGCTGGAAGGGTATTTAAATTATTCATTGCCAGTGAGTCAGCCATACAAGGTATATTATCGATACTTTGCCCCCTTCCCACACTTGCAGGTCTCTCTCTAATAACTTGAGTACATGAGGTATCCGGCCGACACTCAGATCTGACTGCATGCTGCGAGTTAGTGAGAGAAGGTTTTTTACATTTACACTGACTGTTAGAAATGGGGGTCTCTAGTTGGCAAGGGTTTGCACCTCTGTCCAAATAGGGACTATTCTTCCCAGTCAGGATAAGGGAGTTACACTCCTAAAATAACCCCTGCTCACCCCCTTGGTAGCTTGGCACGAGCAGTCAGGCTTATCTTAGAGGCAGTGTGTAAAGCATTTGCACATAACCAACAGTAATACAGTGTAGGCACTACAAATGGACACCACACCAGTTTAGAAAAATATCCAATATTTTTATATACTTAAGACACGACCAAAAACGATAGAAATCCACAATACAGTACTTAAAAAATCTCCAGTTATCAAAATATGCTTGAAAAACAGTTCCTTGATGTCGATAGCTCCGTTCGGAGCTATCACGGCGTCGTGAGCAAACAAATCCAAACAGTTCTAGCTGACCGCGGCGTCGCGGGCCAGCTACGGTGTCGGGAAGACCCGCAAACAGTACCCTTTTGAAATGCAGGGCGTCGGCGACCTCTCGTTGAGCTTCCGAAAGCACGGCGTCCGCAGACGTCGGTTCCGGAGGTCGGTGCAGGAGTCGTCGGGGGCCCCTCAAAGTCACACGCATTGCAGATCGAACTCCTCTCTGTTGAAGTCAGGACCGCTGGCGTCGGTAGGCGTCGGGTGCTGCGGTGCGAAGTGCAGCGGTGCGGCGTGCGGTGCCATCAGGTCGCGGTGCGAGCAGCGGCTCGGTGGCGGCGTCAGATGGCATCGTCGGTGAGACCAGGGTCGCGGTGCGAAGTGAATGCGGTGCTCGTCGCCATGCTGGCAGGTCGCGGTGCAAGCAGCGGCGTCGTCGTTGCTGAAGCGCTGTCGTCGGTTGACGAACAGGAGTCGATGGCGCCGGCGTCGGTAGGCCAAGGCTGCGGTGCGGGATGAGGCCGGTGCGTCGTGTAACTTTACGAGCGAAGCCCTCGAACCACGGTGCAAGCAGCGGCGTAGATTTCAGCGTGGAGCGTCGTCGTCGGGGCTACCAAGGCGTCGTCGTGAAGCGAGGCGGTGCAGAGTGCGGTGCACACAGGTCGCGGTGCGAGTAGCGGCTCGGTGGCGGCGTCAGCAGGCGTCGTCGGTGAGACCAGGGTCACGGTGCGGCGTTGCGGCGGTGCCCTCTGCGGTGCCTTCAGGACACGGAGTCGGCAGCGTCGTCGTCGACGGGTTGCTTTTACTTCTGTTGCGGTACAGTAAGATAATGTCCCAGTGGAAAGCAATTAAAACCTGTGTAAGAGTTAATCTATTGTATCTAATTAAAGTCAGGCACCACCATACAGTTTACACCAGTGGATGTGATTTTATTACATCACAACATTGAAGTTAATCAATTTATACAGTACAAAACAAATCCTAAATGGATATTTTGAGAACAACAGGTGCACAGAGGGGTGAGGTGATAAGTGCATGGGAAGGATTGTGAGAAAGGACAGTAGTGCGCATATATATACATCAATAAATTAGTAGCGAACTATCCAGACAGTTTCCTGCCAAATGCATTAAATGGCAAATCATAACATAATTACAGATATACATTCTCTGTCATATATGTCTGACAATAAAGTAAAGAAGTGTCGACGTTTTGACCCCTAAACAGAACAGTCAATTTTGCGCATTGTAGGCGGGGTCTTCATCGGGACCAAGGTGAAGGTAGGGGAGTGGGCACCAGTAAAAACAGCTATATTGCTTCAGGCTGTGGATAAGAAAGCTGGGCTGTGTAGGCTCTCAGACTTCTTCATAGATGGTCGGGGTAGTCAAAAAGAAAGGCCCAGGTTGATCAGTAACCTGTGGCTTCGGGCTGCTGGCAAGACCGGGTCGTGCCAGCAGCCCGAAGCCACAGGCTGCCCAGGATGGCCCAGGTTGATCAGTAACCTGTGGCTTCGGGCTGCTGGCAAGACCGGGTCTTGCCAGCAGCCCGAAGCCACAGGTTACTGATCAACCTGGGCCTTTCTTTTGACTACCCCGACCATCTATGAAGAAGTCTGAGAGCCTACACAGCCCAGCTTTCTTATCCACAGCCTGAAGCAATATATCTGTTTTTACTGGTGCCCACTCCCCTACCTTCACCTTGGTCCTGATGAAGACCCCGCCCACAATGCGCAAATTGACTGTTCTGTTTAGGGGTCGAAACGTCGACACTTCTTTACTTTATTGTCAGACATATATGAAAGAGAATGTATATCTGTAATTATGTTATGATTTGCCATTTAATGCATTTGGCAGGAAACTGTCTGGATAGTTCGCTACTAATTTATTGATGTATATATATGCGCACTACTGTCCTTTCTCACAATCCTTCCCATGCACTTATCACCTCACCCTCTGTGCACCTGTTGTTCTCAAAATATCCATTTAGGATTTGTTTTGTACTGTATAAATTGATTAACTTCAATGTTGTGATGTAATAACATCACATCCATTGGTGTAAACTGTATGGTGGTGCCTGACTTTAATTAGATACAATAGATTAACTCTTACACTGGTTTATCTGTTTTAATTGCTTTCCACTGGGACATTATCTTACTGTACCACTATTTACCCAGGCCCAGTGGCCATTGGGTTACCCCATTGTTACATAACTTTACTACTGTTGCAGCACAAAACACACAGTCCCCAGCGCTGAGGGCAGAAGAGCTTGAAGTCTTTGCTGTTCCTGAGACTTTTTGAACAGGGGGCAAGCTCTACCTCAAGCCCTTGGAGACACTCACAAAGTAGATTGCAGAAAGTTCAGTTCCAGTCCTTTCACTGCCCAAGACAGAAGCAGCCACTGCAGGCCAACACAGCAAAGCACACAGCAAAGTGGTAGTTCCTCCTCACAGCTTCTCCAGCTCTTCTTCTTGGCAGTCTTCTTGGTCCAAAAGAGTTCTAAAGTTCAGAGGTCTGGGCCCCAATATTTATATCCCCAAATCCTTTGATCCCTTGGGCAGAGAGTGTCTGTGCCCAGCCAAAACCAGTTCTGCCTTCTCTGGTGTGGCTTCCTGGCAGGAGGTGGAGACGGCATTGTCAGAGGCAGACCAGGCCCATTCAGTTGCAAGGAAATCTCCTCCCCCTACTCTAAATGCAGCCCAGGTCTATTCAGCCATTCCTTGACCCACCTAGACTATCCGGAGCCACTCCTGCTCCCCAGCCCTCTGTCATCCAAAACCCAGACAGTCAATCCACATTCTAGCAGAGGCACACTGGATGACTGAGCAAGAAAATACCTACTTTCTAAAAGTGGTATTTTCAAACACAGAATGTAAAAATCACCTTCACTAAAAGATGCCTCTTTAGATTCTGAGTTCAGGCATACTAAACTTTATTTTCCTACCAGTTCCCAGGGTCAGTTATGTTTACAAGATGTTATAAATAACTCCCCATTCTGGCCTATGGGAACAGATAGCCTTGCAATAGTGAAAAACGAATTTGACATTATTTCACTATCAGGACATACCACACACACCAAGGCATGTCCTACCTTTCACATACAATGCACCCTGCCCCTAGGGGTACCTTGGGCCTACCTTAGGGGTGACTAATATGTAGGAAAGGGAAGGTTTAGGGCCTGGCAAGTGTGTGCACTTGCCAAGTCGACATGGCAGTCCCAGACTGCACACAGGCTCTGCAATGGCAGGCCAGAGTTACATCTATGGGCTGTTTGCGTGGGTGGCACAATCCAGTGCTGCAGCCCACTAACAGCATTTGATTTACAGGCCCTGGCACACTCAGTGCACTTTACTAGGGACTGACACATAAATCAAATAGGCCAATCATGGAAACACCAATCCATAACACATTTTACCACAGGAGCACTTGCACTTTCCCACTGATCAGCAGCGAGAAAAGTGCGCAGAAACACTACGCCAGCAAAAACAGAGTCAAAACCGGGGGTCAGAAAGCAAAAACTCAGGGGAAACACGCCAAAAGATGACAAGTCTAACACTGACATACACAGTTTACCCTCTGTACAGATTCAGCTGGCCTACTAATGCACACACAAGCACGTGCACTTCCCCCTTTCCCCCCTCTCTCACTGATTTTTGCTATCTCAGCCTTGATGCATTCAAGTCTCTTTAATACAGGCCTTAGCAAGCGGGCCAAGATACTTTCCAGTTCTTGTGTGGGCTGTGTAGACTTCCCTGGGCCACATGTAATCTTCAGAGGAGAATCCTTGCCCCCACCCGATGCAGTAAGTGTTTTAGGCAACCTGCCCCCTCTCTTCTTTTTCACCGGTGGCTCAATAGGGGAATCGGGAGGGACTTGGCCGACCATACCATTGGGCAGGGAATCGGGGACCATTATTGGGGCCTCATTTTGTGTAAGTAGATCAGTACCGGCACCGGATAGTCTATCATCATTTGCGTTAGGAATATAAAGGGGTAATGAGTTCGCCTCACCTCCTGATAGTCTTCCCTCCGCTCTCTCAATCTCTTTCAACAGCGCGTCCACTGCTTTCAAGAGGAATGAGTCCAGTGTGTTTACTGCCTCAGTTCCTTGGTCTCGTCACAGTGGAGCATAAGTAAAATACGACTAGAGTCGAAGCTGAGAGGGGAGGGGTAAGGAGTTGAGGCCTGAGAGGGGCTGAGGCAGGGCTCGGAAGCAGGCTTTGCTGCAGCAGTTCACTTTAAGCGAGAGGCCGCATACGGCATACTCCCTCCCATCGGCCAATATTAACAGCCCTGTTTACAGGGCATAAAAAATAAGGGCATATCAGCAAGAATTTAGTGTATTATCACAATACACTCTCCTAGAGTCCTGATTGGAGAGAGAGAGCATGTGGTGTATATACAGAGCTGCTGCCTTAGGGACTGGGGAACAGGGTTCAAGTAAAATAAAAAGTAAACAATGGCGATTTTAAACAAAATTCAACACAATTTCAAATACCTAAAAGTGTACAGGATCAGGTGAACGTACCTTCGGTAACACTACAGAAGAAAAATCCTACATTAAACAAGCCAGCATTTCTGAATGCCACAGATGACCACCAATGGCAATTGCTGGGTTTGCCAAAACCCATAGAAGAGACACAACAGGTTGAGGCTCGACCTAAAAAACGGACTATTCAGCAATACAATGATATGTTGTTGAAACCAAGCAGAAATGGTAAAGCTTGTGAGTGCAGGCCTGTTGTGTCGCTAGGCACTGCAGAAAGCTAATTCATGATAGTCACCTGCAGACAAGTAGAAATAAATAGGGTGTACTGCCAGGGGACACTAGCCATTGAAATGCTAAGGAGATGCTGCCAAGAAGGTCATGTGAGATCACCAGGTGGAATGAGCTGGGGGTTGAGCCCTAGATTATATATATTAACCCAAATGTGTTATTTGTGTTTTAAAGCTTTATCTGGAGTCTTTATAACAGTTTCCACTGCATCCTGGTAGGCACAAGATGTAAACCAATGCCAATATAATGGGGGCAATGTATACCCAGCGGCGTAGGATTTTATTGGCTCTGATAAATATCTGCTCAAATTCCGAGTCACTATTAGTGCCTGCTGCAGAGAGTAGCAGAGTTCTACATTGCTAAATGTGCATCTCAGCACCTGTGACACTCCCTTTTGACTGAAAAAAGTTGACCCACCTTCAGTATTATTGGGGCTGATTCCAGCATTAAATTGAGGCTGAACAGGTTCTTCAGGTTCGCGCTGCTTACTGTTCTTTCACTCAGACGTCACCACAGAAACCGTGCCAATAACTTGCGTGTTCTACTTTGCGGATATAAACCCATGACTAACATTCACATAATCCACGAAGGTTGACTTTGAGGACGCTGAGGGGGATATGTACAAGGAAGTGGCGGAGCGTGTCGTTAGCCTCCTTGGCTTAACGCCGCGCTCCGCCACTTCGGAAACGCAAGGCTGCACCATATTTACAAGAATGTGGTGCAGCCTTGCGTTTCCCCCTGCGATGGTGCTAAGTTTAACAACTTAGCGCCAACGCAGGCACCCTTGCACCAGAGTGCAAAGGTGTCTGCATGCAGGGGAGGATTGTTTATGTGTAGGAAGGTGTCCGTTCCTGCACGTAAACAATCCTAAAATGCAATTCTGTCACTTTCATGTGTGCTGCTTTATGCAGCGCACGTGAAAGTGACATAATTGCATTTTTTTTAAAAGGTTTGGTTATGTACAGGAAGGGACACCTTCCTGTACATAAACAAACCATGGCATTTTGCTTTGCAGCACACATGGAAAAAGCAAAAACGAGGAGAAATATTGCATTTTCTCCTCGTTTCGCCAACTTAAGACCAGGATTTTTCTGGTCTTCAAGTTGGCACTGCCTCCTATGTACGCCACCCTTGTACATAGGGGGCAGCATCAAATACAATAGGTGTTGTGGAGGAACGCCCACCACAACACCCACTGCACGCCCCTTTCACGCTAAACATAGCGTGAAAGGGTGCCTTATGTACAAGGCAGCGTTAAGCCACGTTAGCTGCCTTGTACCTAAGGCAAGGCCCCTATCGGCACGGGAACGTCACAAAAAGTGACGTTCCCGAGGCGAGAGGGGCTTGTACATATGTCCCTGAATGCGCATACGAACATTTCTAAAACCGTTTGTCAAGACCTGTCTTGTGCCGCATGAAGCAGGTTGTGTCAGACTGTCCCCGGTTTCACAATTAAACATGATTTGAGCAGTACGGTGTCGGCATTACTGCTACAGTTTAACTCTGTTCCGGGACTGTATCAGATGGCTAGCTAAAAATCTCCAGAATCTGCAGCAGGTGCGGTTCATTTGTCGTTCAGTTCTTGGCGACCTGAGATTATATGGTTAAAAAGTTGTATAAAATAATAATGTGACTTCAAGCTTATTACGCGGAGATTGTGAAAAGCATCCAAGTTAAAACACCGGGACCTTCATTAATGCTGTGGTTATTGTAATGTGACGTTTCTTGTATTGTAGTGGTATCGGTATAACGAGTTGTACCCCTGACAAGGCTCTGAAGCGCTTCATTGATTACACGCCTTGTGCTCCTGGGCGGATAACGGGTGCCAATCTATCAAAGAAGGAATGGCAATTTTGTCAACTCAGTGGTTTAGGCGTCACAGCTTCCAGGAAGAAATTTTATTTAACTGACATCCCAAAAAAAAAAACCTGCAATGCCCATTCGGGAGGAGGGAGGAGGGGCCATCACACGCTGTACAGTGTGATGGCCAAACAGAATGCTCTCTGGGCGAAATCGCCAGGGAAAGAGCTAAGCAGACAAGAGGGACATTTCCACAAATGCACCAATAACAAGCCAGCATTTCTGAATGGCACAGATGACCACCAACGGCAATTGCTGGGTTTGCCAAAACCCATAGAAGAGATTCAACAGGTCAAGGCTCAACCTAAAAAGGTGACATTGCCATTCATATGCAAGGCTGGCTGGTTGAAGGATTGTATTGGAAGGTAATAGATATAGGCCCAGATTTCCGAACATTTCGTATTGTGGTTGCACTAGTTTTTTTTGTGCAGCCAGGACGCAAAATGTTAGTTGAAATTTACAAAGCCACGCAAATCAGACTTGCATGGCTTTACATGGGATTTTTGCCATAGCACTGCCTTGTGTTGCACTGCATCAAGAAGGAGTTCCATGGGTCGAGCATGGGCTTTCCCATGCATCCACCCATGGATTCTGATGCAATCACAGATTTACTAAGGTGCATAAACCTGGGATTGCGCCAAAATGCTATGCCTGCCCATGTGAGGCGTAACAAGTGGAAATATCTTTCTTTCTTGGAGACAGCAGAAGGCACCATATCTTAGTACATATCCCTTTCACGCAAGACCTGCAGTAAACAAGGGTAACCCAGTAACCTCTTGAGAGCTTGGGTAAATATAAACCAAATAACAAAAGCCTTTTGGTATTGTTCCCTTTCACTCAATGCTGGGCAGCAACTTTGATTGCTGACCTGTGTTGCGTGAAAAATTAGTAAATATCCCACATAATGTGTAGATAAATATTGACAGGGAGTAGAGATGTTGTAAAGTTATCACAAAACGTAGATATAAACCCTTTTGTCATGTATGCTTATCTTTAAGAGATGGTATCTTTGTCCAAAGTTAGAAAGTTAGCTCAGTAGGTCTTGCGGCTGTCACCACGATCTCTATATGATCAATTAATCACATTTAAAAAAATGTATAACATCCTCGGTGATCCTAACTGCCTTTCTTCTGGAAATTAGTTGGGAAAATTGTGTATATTTAAAAGATGACGTAGAACTTATCCTTGCCTTACAGAGAGCAATGTATATAGGGACACTCTGAATGTCGCCTCCGTATGTGACCACTTGTCAAATCCTTCATGCCCATAGTTAAAGAACCTTACCCCCTTTAAGACCCATCATGTGTATGTTTCAAATTAGGTAGACAGGGTTAAAAAGCATATCTTAGATAGTAACAGTTTGCAAATTTTTTCACAGAAACACTGGCTTAATGTAAAGAATAGCTAATACTTAGGCGACTTTTTTCATTGAGATGCAGAGCAAGTGTTGTGATTTTGTTGAAGGAAACACAACTTTCAAAACTATTGTTGGTATTTAGTGTACTCCAATTGATGAAACCATTTCATAAATTTAGCCATAGGGTCATTCAGAAAGTACAAGGCCATTGCTTACTTTTAATTGTTTTCACCATGCGTCAAAGTACAAAGCAGGACAAGGCATGCAAATACCCAAAGGGAAACAGGTGTCTCTTCACTTTGTTTTTTTAACAGTTACTTTTACCTAATTAACAATATGCCTTCAGTTTGGATTAGGAAATCAAATGTCTGGTTCTGCCATTAGTTTAACTTGCAGGTCAAGAGTTGTAATACTGTCAAGACCAATTCAGCTTTTCATCCTTTTTAATGATAAATTTAATAAATTTCATACCATAGTACAGTGTCTAGAAGCCTCCAAAACTGCACTATTAAGCGCAAATGTGGGTATACATGCACAAATCAGCATAGAAACAAGCAAATACCCATAAACTGGGCCAAATACATTTTTGAATGTGATTCTTCACCTTACAAAGATTAACTGATTGAAGGTTGTATGACACATCCACGCACGCCTAAACCACGTGTTCCTTAAAAACATGGTGGGAACAACAAATGCCTCTTAACCAGGCATGCCTTTACCACGCAAGTCTTTACAACGACTTCCCTTAGGGAAAGCGCTGGACTTTGGAACAGTGTAAATTACTATTCCATCTTCAGTCTGTACAACAGTAGGGATCACTCTGGACTTTAAAGTCCAACGGCGCTTTACCTAAGGCATGTCGTTGTAACGACATGCGTGGTACAGGAATGCGTGGTTAAGATGCATTTGTTGTTCCGACCGCATTGCAAAGGCAACTCATGGTTCAGAAGTCATTGCAATTGCTGCTTCCTGTCTCTACTGGAGGTTCATAACAAAATTACCATTATTTTAGCAACACTGTGCATGGTATCAGTGTATCTATTGTGAGCAGCCACTTAAGTGATGATTTTAGGTTACGTACTACAGTTACCCGCACAAATTCATTGGCTATTTATGTCCATTTTCTGATTCACAGAACTGCAAGAAGAGAGTGTTTTGTGCTTCTTTGTACATCAGGCGACCAGGGCTTTGTGCTTTATTCCCCAAGATCTGGATATGTGGCTGGAACAAATGAATTTCCAGAGGTCTCTCATCGTGCAACTTGATGGGGTGTTTTTCAATCCCTGTGCGGCAATTGTGTATTTTGAAACAGCGCGTAGTGATTTGAGGGCTGAGAATCTCAAGTGAGTTGAGAGGAAGAGACCAATGTGTTATTTAAAGAGCTGGTGGTCATCTCTAGAGACTCACTCTTTCTAGAGTTCATCCTGTTTGCCCATAGTTTCCCCAGGCATAATTTGGGCTGCTCCTTCATTTTGATATGGTTTTGAGTATCACAGCGTGGGAAGGGCCAAGATCTGGGCACAGACGAGGCAATTATCACCCATATGAGGCCACTGGAAGGCTGGACTTAGCCTAGAGGCAAGCCCATCTGCTCTAGCATGGTTCTTCAGCTTCTCTGAGGAATGTTATGAACCTTTGTAACAAATGGTGAGTGCCCAGTACCTTGATATTCTCTTTGTCAGAGAATCAATTGAGGCAGTCATTCCTTCGGAGTTGAAGTTCGAGGGCTGGCAAATATATGTTAATGCATGGTAGCCACCATAGAGGGAATTTTCTAAACAGGACAGTGCCCCTTCAGCCTGACCGAATTGAATCTGCAGCAAGGTGGAGGCACGTTATAGTCATTAGTTGTAAAACAGTCCACTGGACCTTTCTTCAAGGACTCATCGTTTCTCAAAGGAGCACGTCCTCCACTACAGCAAGTGCTCAGGTGTTCCAGCTTGCCTTAAGAAAGAGATGTTTGCATCCTCTCCTTTTTTGCAGATGATGTCAAACGTACGCACTGGGAAATTAGCCTGCCCTGCAGTTTTCTTGTCTATGCATAGCGCCACAACAGACTGGTCTCTGGGCGCTGTGGACTCTTAACTCATTAACATTGAAAAATGCATGTTTTAAGTTAGCTGCAAAAGGCCACCAGTGCCTCTGGTTGGTGGGTCCAATGTTCAGGGAGTTCTATGTTAATGTGCTTTAATGGAGCCTCCTTGGCGGATAGTCCTAATTCGGACCTTTCACTGTCATCAGATCATTGGACCTAAGGAGCTGGGGGAACTGTAAGATGTCAGCTACATGATGCACCCCTTGAGTTGTATACGAATTCTTGCATGTACCCAGTAAACAAACACACCTGGTGAGAACACGTCACTGTGTAAAGCAGTTCCACACCCCGTCCATTATGGAGCAAGATCTACTCTATATAACAAAGAATATTAGAAACAAAATAAACTGAAAAAACACACCCATCCCCCTGGCCTTTTGAATGGAGTGGTAATATTCTTTTTACACATCAGTATGCGTGTCTATCCTACAAATCATTATTAACAAGGGTCCTAAAGAGAAGGCATGCAATTGTTTTTAGGGATATCTTTTCAGATGATGATTTTCACCTATTATACTATTTGTTTTCCAATGATGTGCCAATAAGTGTGGATTTAAAAAAAAATCATAAAGGTTGTTAGTTTTTATAAATTATACAAACAAGTTATTTAAGAGCCTGATTTAGAGACGGTTAGTAACCACGAACTTCCTATTGTTGGACAAACTGCTAAATCATTTGTTGGAGGATTCTCATCTCGTGGAGAACCTGCTGGCACAATTACTTCTACTATACTGTCGCAGGGGAGGTAACTACGCCGGCAGATTCTCCAACAGAGGATAATCCTCGAGCAGAGGATTTTGGGGCATATGTACAACAGGATGACGGAGCAAGGCATTAAGCAAATTTTTTTAATTTTTTTTTCCCAAACACCTTTATTGAGAGAATATTTGCACTACAGGGTTACATTATATGCAGGCGGAAAGGTCCGCAAACAAGGAGGAGAGTCGCATTCATTGTATACATCAAATGAGACACCATGAACAGAAAGCTCGTTACAGTACATAGGGTGAAAAGGTTCTGAGGTGAGGCTGGGAAGGTGGGCGAAAGCGCCCGGAGGAGGTCCAGCGCCAATGGAAGAAGGTTCAGGAGACCATGGGAGTATGTGGGCAGGGAGGGGGGCGGTATCACCCTGGCCAGTTCCGGCGGCCGCCGCGGTCCAGGGTGCCGGCGGGGAGCGCGGGAGAGGTTGCAGAATGCCGGGAGGTTTGGCGCAGGAGATAGGAGACGAGGGGACCCCAAATATCGATCGGACGGGAAGTGGCCAGCATTAGGTCCCAAAATTCGGACAGAAGTGTCTGACAGCGGGAAGCGTCCTCAAGCCAAGCACTGACCTTGGGAACGGACCTGCAACCCCAGCACATGGAAACCCTGCGCCGCGCGAGGACAATGAGCATCGCCGTCAGCAGGCGCGTAGCGTCGGGGCAAAATTTCACGAAGCCTAAGAGGCAAAGCAGAGGATCCGGCTGGACCAGAGTTGAGGTGATCTCAGTGATGGCGGCTCACACCTCTCGCCAATAAGCTGAGACTTTGGGACACAGCCAGGCGAGGTGGAAAAAATCTGCTGCGGGAGCGGAGCATCGCAAACATCTATCGCTGGAGATGAGGCCCATTTTATGCAGCTGAGCAGGGGAGCAGTATAGTCTATGCAAATATTTAAAATGAATGAGGCGCAGGCGGTAGTTAGGGGATAAGCGCTTGGTCTGGTTGCAGCAGTAGAGCCAGACCTCCGGAGAGAGGTCGGCGCCCAGGTCCTCACTCCACGCCGCACGCGCACGATCAGTGGAGATAGGGGAGTCCGCCAACGCAAGAGCGTAGATCTTGGTGACCAGCTTGTGGGGGGAGGGGGATGTGTAGAGGAAATTAAGGGTGGCCATAGAAGGGGGGGGGCTGAGGAAACGTGGGATGAAACTCCCTACAGTGGGCCCTGAGTTGATAATAAAGCAGGGTGTCCATGGGGCCTGACTCAGCAGCGAGAGTAAAGAAAGTATCGCTGGGGTAGAGGTCCGACACCGTGGAGAGCCCCAAGTGGGTCGCATGTTTGACCATGCCGGCCGTCTGTAGAGGGGGGAACATTGGGTTATGTGCGATGGGCACGGAGTTTGCGGAGAGCATGCTAGAGCTGACATATCTGCGGAGTCCATACCAGGCCCACCGCAAAGTCTCCACTGTGTCGATCTCGCCGCGCGTAGGCTTTGTTGGGGCAAAAAGAGCGGTCAAGAGTGGCCAGGGGGCAGCGAGGTCAGCCTACACCGCGACGTGCGGTTGGAAAGGAGTCGGGTGGAGCCAAAAATGTAGGAAGTTGGCCTGGGCGCTAAGGGCATATAGTTTAAAATTTGGGGCTCCCAGACCACCCCGCGACACAGGGAGAGTGAGTATATTGTATGAGATTCGGGGCTGCCGGCCGGCCCAGACAAGAGATATTATGAGTGAGCGTAATCTGCGGAAGAAGTGCGCTGTGAGGGGGACGGGGACATTGATGAATAAATACAAAAACTTCGGGAGCACAACCATCTTGGCGATGGCTATGCGGCCCGCCAGAGACAGGGGCGCCCAACGCCAGAGTTGGATCTTAGACTCAAGCCAGTCAACAGCGCGGCCAAAGTTAGCCTTCCAGAGTTCGTCCACATCTCTGCTGAGCCAGATGCCGAGATATTTAGTTGGTCCCGACGCCCATACGAAAGGGTAGTCCGGAGTGAAGGGGACCATGGCATCCGTGGCATCCAGTTGACCTGGATGCCGGGGAGACCCCCGAATCGTATCACCTCGCGGACCATGGGGCCGAGGTTCTCCTGGGGGTTGCGGACGTAGAGTGTGACGTCGTCCATGTACATAGAGACGACAAGGGCACGGGCCGCGAAACCAAGACCCCTCTGGGTGTGATGTTATCTGAGCCTGGCGGCAAGGGGCTCCATAGCGACGGCGAATAACATGAGCGAGAGCGGGCACCCCTGCCTAGTGCCCCTAGCAATGAGAATGGGCTCTGAAATTTGGCCGTTAATCCGGAGGCGGGCTGTGGGAAGGGTATACAAGAGTTGAATCTTGTGCAAAAAAACAGGGCGGAAGCCCAGGCGAGGGAGTAGATAAAAAAGAAAGGGCCACTCAAGAGTGTCGTAGGCTTTGGTGGCGTCCAGAAGGGCGGCCACCGCAGGAAGTGCAGGTTTAATTTGATGAAGGACGGAAAAGATGGTTCGAAGAGTGTGGGATGTAGCACGGCCGGGGATGGAGCCGGACTGGTCCGGACGAGCGATGAGCGGCATGAGAGGGAGAAGGCGGGAGGCCAATAATTTGGCAAAGATCTTGTTGTCAGTATTAATTAGAGACAGGAGACGATAAGAGTCGCGAAGCTCAGGAAGTTTGTCCGGTTTCAGGAGGAGCGTGAGCAGTGCCTCTCGGAGGGAGGGGGGGAATTGGCCGCTGTCAAATGATTCATTATACATGGCAGCGAGGTGCGGGACCAAAAGGGGTGCAAAAGCCTTATAAAAGGACGCCGGCAGGCCGTCGGAGCCAGGGGCCTTGTCCCTGGGCAGACCGTTGATAGCAGCCAGGATTTCTTCCTTGGAGAAGGGCTCGTCTAGGTATTCCCGGTGGGTATTTCCAAGCCAGAGGAGTTGAAGAGTGTCAAAATATTGATCGAGAACGTCGCGTGGTGGCACGGTCCCGGCTGTGTAAAGTTGAGAATAGAAGGTTGTGAATCGAGCCTTTATCTCCTCAGGAGAAGTGGTTCTGTGCAGGCCACCGTCCTGGAGCGCAGTAATGTAGGAGGCGGCATGAGGCTGGTGCAATAAGTTGGCCAGAGTCTTACCCGGACGATCCCCCTCACCGAAGCGGCGCACCCTCGCCTCCCTGCCCAAGAATGAGAGCTCTCTATTGGCCTCGTCAGAGAATGCGGTGAGTTTACCTCGGAGCTGTGCGAGGGTATCAGGATTCAGGTCAAGGGAATGCGAGGAGTCCAGAGTTTTTATCTCCGCTTCCAGTCTGTCGAGAGTGCCGCAAATAGAGCGGAGCACCCCGGACTGCTTGGAGATACATTCGCCTCGGACGACCGCCTTGAACCCCTCCCAAAGTGTGGAGGGGGAGTCGACGGAGCCTTCGTTTAGGTCGAAGTAGTGCCTGATTGCGGTTTGGATCCCATCACAAAAGACCGAGTCTCGGAGCGCATGAGGGGGGAGCCGCCAAAAGAACATCTGCTGCGGGGAATTCGGGAGTTGCAAACTGAGGCGAACGGGGGTGTGGTTGGATACAGTGCGCACCATGTGCTCCACAGAGGTGAGCCATGCAAAGGCGTCCGGAGTAGTAATCCAGAGGTCCAGGCGGGACCAACCTCCACGGGAGCCGGTCACGCAAGTGCCCTCGCGCACCTCAGGACGGGTGTGCCGCCATGCATCAAGTAGTGAGTTATCGGTGAGTATGGAGTGCATGAGTGAGGTTGCGTGCGGATGAGGAGCATGTGGCTCAGAGCGATCAAGAGTAGCAGATAGTGTGATGTTAAAATCTCCCCCCCAAAGGAGCGCGGCTGGGCACAGTGAAGAAATGTGCTGCCAGACCTGTGCGAAAAAATCAGGGTCATCCGAATTGGGACCGTAGAGCGCTGCGAGAATCAATGGTTGGGCCAGAAGGGTGCCGCGCAGAATAACGAAGCGCCCCCGGGATCAATAATCGCCTGAGAGGTGTGCCAGGGAAGCCCCCTACGCAGCAGGATAGACACCTCGCGGGAGTAGTTAGAATAGAAGGAGGAATGGATTTCGCCCCAGTGCCTGGAGAGGAGCCTGGGAGCAGTAGCGGGCAGCAAATGGGTCTCCTGCAGGAAACAAATGTCAACCTTGTGCCGGATGAGGTGGGCGTGAACCAAACGAGCCTTTCGGTGGTCATTCAGACCACGGACATTCCAGGTCCAGAGTGGTGTCCGTCATGTCAATGAGCCAAGGAAGTGAATAGCGAGGTGGAGCAGATATGCAATGTGGACCTTGTGCAGTGGAGAGGAGAAGTGCAGTGCAAAACACAGTGTAGCAGATGTTGCGTTACAAGGAGGATTAAAGGACAAAACCAACAACAAAGCCTCAGGAGGAGGCAACAGTCCCAAAGACCCCAACCCCCCACCACCCACACCAACCCCCCAATTAGGCTGAGAAACCAACCCCACCCTCCCAAGGGGACCACAACTGGGAAGGGGAAGCACAGAAACAAGGAAGGGAATCATCCCAAGGAGGCATGGATGCGCCCGGCATACACCCCTGCCAAGTAGACAGGGTGGCCAAGCCAGGAGAGTTGCGGACAGCAATGTAAGTCGAAAGGTCGAGAGTTGGGGCGCCTAAGAGAGGCAGAGGCCTAGTGTGCAAGAGCAGATGATGAGGCGGGAAGCCAGATATAAGGGCCGACATGAGGTCGTGAGAGAGAGGAGATTAGGAGGAGGTCGAGGCAACAGGAGAGATAGAGGAGCCGCCTCAGCGGGCAGCAATCGGGAGCACATCAGTAAGGAGGGGAGACAGCGACTGAGACAGCGTGAGGCTCAGCTAAGGAGGGCAATGTTACATATGAAAGCATATCATGGCGAAGAACAATGGCGGAGGCAAGAGTCAGTCATTGTCGCTCAGGTCGCCGTCAGCACTGGCCTGGGGGTTAGATGGGGAAGAACGCTGCGCATGATCCAGTTTCTTCACATAAGCCAATGCGGCCTGCGGCTCCGTGAAGATCTGCATTTTTGAGCCCTGTCTGACTCGCAGCTTAGCGGGGTATGCCAGGGAGTAGGAGATGTCGTGCTTTTGAAGTATACGTTTGGCCGGAAGGAATTCGCGGCGGGCAGCCTGCACCGCCACCGTGTAATCGGGGAAGAACGCCAGAGAGTTCCCTTGATGGTGGATTTCCCCCTTCTCCCTGGCTGCTTGAAGAACAGCGTCTCGGTCCCTAAAGTTCAGCAGCTTGGCGATGATGGGGCGAGCCGGCAGCCCGGGAGCAGGGTGTGGGCCAAGAGAACGGTGAGCTCGCTCGACAATGAAAACGGGGGAGAGGACCTCACCAAAGAGGTCACGGATGAGTTGCTCCACATAGTTCTCCATTTTATTGATGTTGGAGGATTCGGGCACGCCTGTGATGTGAAGGTTGCTCATGCGGGGGCGCGCCTCCAAATCCTCATTCTTGTTCTTGATCAGCTCAAGTATCTTGTCCATCTGTAGGAGCTTGTGGTGGTCCCGCATCGCGGCGTCCGAAACTCTCGTCTCGACCTGGGCCAGACGTGTGTCGTGTGAGTCGACCCGAGCCTTGACAGTGTCCAGTCGGGCCAACAACTGATCGAGTTGGGCGGCAATGCCAGTGACCACGGTCTTGACGTCCAGCATAATGGCCTTCAAGTCATCCTCTCTGGACGGGCCGGCGTCCGTCTGGGCCGCAGGATCGCTCACATCCGAGGTCTCCCCCTCCTGCCGCATCTGCCGGCGTTGATCGAAGGCGAGCTTGGGTTGTTTGGGGTCGGCCTTCCCCATGGTCTGGGACCGTTGAGTGAGCAGAGGCCGCCGAGAATAAGGGGGGCCAGGAGCAGCGGCTCAGAGCTAGGCGGACGGAGGCGGAGGAAGGCCCTGGCAGCGGGAGGGGGGTGAAGCAGTGCGGCCAAAGGCTGACCCCTTAAGGAGAGTACTGAGGGTGGAGGGCAGTCCAGCAGGTTTGGGCCATCAGGCCAGGCCTTACACACAGGAGACGGAGCAGGCCCGGTCCACCAGGCGGGCGGGAGTAGCGTGAGCGATGTAGGAGATAAATGAGGCCAGATCAGGGGAGAAGCGTAGGCCAGGAGCGCTGACAAACAGGGGCAGCAGCGCCCGGTGTGGGAGGGCTGTGCGAAGCGTGGAGGAGAGGGTGGCTTTGCAGAAATCGGTGTATAAACGGTGGGCTGTGAAAATGGCCGGGGAGCCCACGAGGTCGGCCCAACACAGGGCCCTGGTCCGGTGGAGAGGCCGCCCGCAAAAGGAAGGAGCTGACGGAGGTCAGACACACCGGTGCCCGCAATGAGGGCCGTGTGAGGCCGTGAAATCAGATCCCCAGGCCGTGTAGGGGGTATGAAGGCAGCGTCTCAGGTCCGGTGCACCGGGATACAGCAGCGTGCAGGCAGGAGGTAGCAGTGCAGACCACCTCCCCGGTGGCGAGGAAGCCAGAGAGCGGCAGGGAGTCCACGTCCGTGGGAGCAGGAGCAGCGGGGAGTCATGGGGAGCACGCCGCCCGCGTAGCGGGGCATGAAGAGAGTGATCAGAGGAAACGGGCGCCAGGGGGGAGACAATAGCGCCCGAGCGGACCAAGGCCCGGGCCCTGCGGTACGGCACGCGCGCCCCCTACCCCACCGAGAGAAGCCCCCGCAGCGGCCAACTCACCGGATCAGGAGGAGCAGAGCAGCGGGCCGGCTCCGATGCATCGATCCAGCCTCTGGAGCTCCGCACAAGTGAGGCAGCAGGTCGGCGGCGCCGCCGCGGCCCGGACCAGGCGCCAGTCGCACGCCAGCAGGAGGGCCCAGTCTTCGCGTCCAGTCCCAACAGCGGATCTTGGTGTGGCGGCGTCGGAGGGGGCCCGGAGTGGTATCGATCGGCGCCCCAGAGTAAGGTGAGTCAGGGTAGCGCGGAGCTGGGAGGCAGCTCCACGGATGTCCGCAGGATTTTGGCGGATTATCGGGCTTGGCCGGCAGAGCCCACTTAGAGTGCGGCCATCTTGCAGTCGGCTAAGCCACGCCCCCAGGCATTAAGCAAAACTTGACCCCACGCTCTGTTGAAAACGCAGAGATGCACTGTATTTACAAGGATACGGTGCACCCCTGCATTTCCCCCAACGCTGGGCTAAATTAAGCTGCCTAGCGCCAATGCAGGCACCCTTGCAAGAGTGCCTGCATTGGGGGAAATTATTGTTTATGTTTCCTGCATATAAACAATCACAAATGGCGATTTGTAACTTTGTGCAGCACACATAGAAGTTGCAAATCGTCATTTTTTTAATGATTGTTTATGTGCAGGAAGGTACACCTTTCTACACATAAACAATAATTCATGACGTTTTGCTGTTTCTATGTGTCCAGCACAATGCAGCACACATAGAAACCACAAAAATGAGGCGAAATAAAGCATTTCTCCTCGTTTTGCCATGTTAAGACCAGGTTTTCCCTGCTCTTAATTTTGGCGCTGCCCCATATTTACGCCACCCTTGTAAATATGGGCCAGCATAAAAATCAATGGGTGATGCGGTGGAACACCTCAACACCCATTGCCCACCCCTTTCACACTAAGTATAGCGTGAAAGGGTGCCTTATTTACAAGGTGGCATTAAGCCACATTAAGTGGCTTAACGCCGCCTTGTAAATAAGGTGCATCCCCTATCACCACAGGAACGTCGTAAAAAGTGATGATCCTGCGATAAGGGCTTGTACATATGCCACTTAGTTTTTGCTCTGTAGTCGTCAATCTCTAAACTAGACTCTAAATCTATATCTGACACATCTCAGTATATTATATGTATTAGATCGCATGACGACAATATTGCATCCACTACCTCCACCTAACCATTAAAGAGCAAGGTAAATATAGGTATGTATAGTTAATAGAGTTAAGTACACAATATGGAGTTAAAAATAAAAATATACTCAGCATGACATATCAGTGGTAGGTGATGTAATGGATGCAGTGTTATTGGAGGTCAATATTATGGAATATCGACCTCACTGTAGTGTCATTGAAACCTTTGTTTCCATCTAAGCACATGTGCCTCAACCTATTACAAAGGAAACTACATTTGTAAGTAGCATGATATTTTACTCTGATTTTGCCTCTTCGTGTCTTGATACAGCTCCTCGTGAAAGTGTCCCACTGCCGACCATTTTCGCCATAACGCCAACATATGCTCGTCTGGTACAGAAAGCAGAGCTAACCCGGCTTTCTCACACTTTTCTTCACCTGAAAGGATTTCATTGGATTGTAGTTGAAGATGCTCACAACAAGACTCAACTTGTGACCTCATTTCTCGAAAACTGTGCGATTCAATATACCCATTTACATGCAAAGTCGGAGAAGGAGGAGCATTTAAATAAAGGAGCACGACAAAGAAACAAAGGGCTATCCTGGTTGAGGGAAAAATTCCCTCTGAGCCCAAAAATTAAAGGAGTTGTTTATTTTGCTGATGACGATAACGTATACAGCTTGCAACTATTTGAAGAGGTGAGGTGTGCCTTACATTTATTCATGTTTTTCTTTTATTCCAGATCTGGTCGCCATAAACTGTTGTTTGCCTTCACAAAATGCTTTGCTGTTAAATAGCTAATATTATTAGCATTTGCATAGTTCAGTTGTAACATTAGTGTGGTATCATAGAGGTGCAAGCTCCAAATTGGGAGTGAGGCTGAGCTTGAAAGCACAATGTTTGACCCCTGTGACATCACTGGAAGGGACAGCATCTCTGTGCGGAATTGAAGAATTCACTGGACAGATAGAAATGGATGGTTACAGGCCTTACAGTTATGGCAATACATAGGGCTGTTTTAACTACTCCCACTTGTGCCATGAAAGGTCTCATTCTGTCAGTAGTGGCTGGTCTCCAGGTAAAGTGGCGGGCGAGGGGGCAGGCAGGCGAGGGGGAAGGGGGGCGGGGGACGACGGATAAACAAACAAAAAAAATACAAAAACGTATCTGCTGCATCGCCGGTTTTCCACTCCTCTCTGGCTCCAGTCCACTGCATGCACAGGCTCCCAGACTCCCCTGCTGCCCATCCTGACGCTGTTCTCATGCTGCTGGCTTGGCCTGAGCGCCCCTCAATTTGCGCTCCCAGTGAGACTGAGAGTCTGAGCCTGCTGTCTCCAACCCGGTAACGCAGCTCAGGTTGGAGACAGCTTCAGCGTGCATGTCGGTTTGGCCATCCTTAGATGGCCGGCCAAAACCACAGGCACATTGAAGGCAGTATGTCCAACCACTCCCCTCAGTGCCTGTCATCCCCACTGGCCCTGCCCCCAAAGACTCAGCCGGGAAGCAAAATAAAGAGGAAATAAACCCGGGTTTATTATCATTTTATTTTTAATTTTTTTTAGGCTGCTGGCAGGGATGGTGATGCTCCTCCTCCATAGCGAAGGAGCCGCTGCTGCATTATATTCTCTTCTATGTAGCTCAAACACTTGTTTCTTTCCAATAGTAAGTAAAAAAATTGTTTTATCAATCAAAGGCCCCTTCGGATACATAATACAGACCTCTCCATTTATTGTATATCACACATGAGTAGTTCAATGAACCATGTTTTTCATTTCATCTGGAGCAACATAATTTAAGCTCCTGATTTTATTTGTCATAATTATGCAATTATATACTCATAACTGACATTATTTTCACTGTGTGCCTTAACTTCAGTTACGTGGGTGAAGCACTTAAACATATTAATGAATTGTAATCATCGTAGGGTTTAGGGGGTAACATAGGAGTACACTATTGCTCAGTTGAAACATGTAGTCATGTCCTCTTTTATTCATTTTTACACTTATTCTTGAAGATATATTTGCGTATGTATAATTATATACTTAAGTCAATATTGATTGCTGCGTTAACTTAGCCTGACTACAGGCCTCAAGTGAAATACATTTAGCTTTGCCAGCATACTCTTTCTTTTCTTCGCAAGGGCATCATCATGATTCTTGTTAGTTAGAGACTTATTGTTTGTATTAGACTGCCGATAGTGAGGTCTGGAAGGAAGAATTTGGCAGTGAACGTGGAGAAATAATGTTCAAAGGAGGCCTCTGTTCATCATGTACCAGGACAGAGGGATGTGCAAGGTTGTGGATTACAGTCCAAGTTTCGATGCAATTGGAAATTTAAGGGATGTTATATATGTTCCTCTCGAGCAACAATTTGATTGGTTCCTGGTGGTGTGAAAGGAGATAAGGACGTTTACGAAATGACTGTTACTTTAAATAGTGTTCTCACAGTTAGAAGGCAGATATTCCCTTTAGGCTTGGAGAGAGACAGATCTCTCTGCTTACTTATATTCTTGTAAGTGTGAAGCTTTAGGTTAAACACTTATTTGCTTTCCAAAACGTCTGCAGACGTCTTCATGATGCTGACACCTTCTATGCTCCCTAAATAGAAATATTGGATAGATGTTGCTATAGCTGATCTATGTTTAGAAGAGAGAAGGGAAGTTTCTTTATGGAACACCTATATGCTTTCATTTGTTTTTATTATTGTTGTGGCACTTACTATACTGTATCTTATTATGGCACAATATACTGAGATATTTCATCTTACCAGCTGTATTATATCTTTTGAACTTATTTTTGACCTGCTTATATACTGGATTGATTAGTAGCCTAAAATAAAAACCATTTAATCATATTTGATGATTCCTAGCCCTTTGCGAAGTCACATTGGCTTCACAAGCCAGAAGTGTATTGTTGTTGTCTTCTCTTTTACAGTGCTTTAAGTCAACCGACAAAGGTCCATATGCCTATGTGGAAAAATCTTTAACAACTTTACTAAAAGATGTAAATACAAGCACGCTGTCAGGTGGTAGCACGTCGGATGGTTGGTTACTGAAGCAAAGGGAGCTAAACCCAAACCCCCACCCAGCCCTTAAAGCCCATGCCTTGGTTTGGAGGATCAATGGAGTTAAGGTGGTTCAGAAAATAGTTCTAATGGTGGAGGAGTGACTATTGATAGGGTCATGCATCACAATTGTGTATGTCAAGCTTGCAATATTTTGTTAAGATTGTGTGGTGATGTGTTGATGTTTTAGTTGTTGTGTAGATGTGAATGTGCTTAATACTGAGAGGTTGATGTTGTCATTGGGCTTGTTCTAGCCCAAGATCCCAGGATAAGTGAGAATACATTGTGTTATAATTTGCCTGCTAAGTTCTGTGGTGGCACTTGTGAGGTACCATCGGCTGCACAAATGAGATAGGGACATATAACTTTGTGTGAGAGTAAATAGTGATTGGTGGGGGGGATCCTGTTGGGCAAAGGAGAAACTACATTAATAAGGGTGATTCCCCGCTGATTTAGGTTTCACTCATATGTGTGTTTGGGTAGGTCAGAAAGTGTTCTTGTGTGATTGAATACCTTTAATTTTAGTGGAGCAGACAAAAAGTTATTTGTTGAAATTGCTTAATTTTTTTTATTATGCTTGCTTAGCATGGAGAAAGGATTGAGCTTGTAAAAATTGTAAAGGAAGGTGAACCGCTGAGAGGGTGAGACGTACGTCATAAGATGCCACACTAGGTTTGTACAGTTGTCATTAGTGCTGCGCTGTTATTGGTTGGTAACATCATAGATAGCTGCGCTGAGACTGGTTGTTGTTGCCAAACAAGAATTGTGGTTAAAGAGATTGTTTCTTGTTTGAAACAAAAATTCTATTTGGGATGATTTATATTATTGTTGAAAAATAAAATGTTTCATGCTATCCGAGATTTTATTAGGGGAGATGTGAGTGTTCCTGTTCGAGAAGGAGCAGAGGGGCCTCCAGAATGCACAGCAAATCATTTAATGGCCATAAATATGGAGCGCCACACGTGCACTTGAAAGAGTCAGTTGCATAAGGTCACTGAAAATGAAGATGCTTTGAAGTTTTCTTGCTATTGCACATTTAATTTGAGAATTATTGAAAATCTGAGACGAGTATTATACTAGATGAAGCCATCCCTCAGAACTGCACAGTTTGAGTCACTTAATGCTTGGGAAAATGCAGCTCATGTTAAGGAAAAGGAAAAGCATCAGGGTAAAGTCGGAAAGGCAGTGCGCAGGTGTGCTGAAAGTAGGTGGGATGCAGAACAACAGAAATGGTGAGCTAAAATATTTAAGGACACTAGTTATACCCTGCATTGATGAGTGAGGAACCTCAGAAGGAGAAGAAGAAGAAGAAAAAGAGGATACAATGGAGAGTACAGAAAGCTCAGGTGAAGATAGTGATAGTGGTTCTAGTGATGGCTTTCTAGATGTGCTATTGTCAACCCGCCCACCGCCTTAAAAGGTGACCCAATCTGAAGGGATACATGGCACTGGTAATAGTGGAAACTCTGAGAGAGACACCGCCCCAGTGAATACAAGCCAGAGCCCAATGGGAGAAAATTCAGGGATTTGTGCCCCTGTTAACTTTTCTGTTTCTAATACCCCAAATGCAATAGTTGTTCCAGTTACTGTTGGTCTTGCAGTACCCTTATATAAACCTGAGTCATCTGGAACCATGATACATGCTTTGACGATTCCTACTGGAGTAAGCAGCCAACTACTGTCCCTGTTCCCCTGGATAGGGGGGAATGGGAAGAACTCCATGGGTCCCGAATAAGGTGACTTTACCATATGTCGTATCTTGTGCCCGAGTCAGGCCTAGAAGGAAATAGTGCCAATTTACATTTACACGGTTCTTTCCTAAAGTTGCCTTCCCTTTGTCACATTGACTTTTGACACACATTTGCATTTGTGACACCTGGGTTAGTTTCTAAGAAACACCGACCTTGCTAACACAAAATAACTTCGTGAGAACACTATCACACTTCCTTAGCATTATGTGCAAGGCGTTCATGTGCGTGACACAAATGTGTTTGTTATTACGTCCATATGGCGACGCAGCTATCTGTGGAATACAAAAAAATCACAATCATGGCCCAAGGAAAGGATGCACTTGTCTATATACATCCTTTTGTTTCCAAATACAATCAGAGGAGACGCTTCTGCTGACTTAGAGGGGTCCCTGCATGCTGAAGCTTTTGCCTAGCAGCTGACTGACAACTCCGTGAGGGGTGTCCAGTTCATGACCAAGACGGGGTCCTACAGTCTTACCAACGAGGTAAAGGAGTTAGATCATCCAGAAGGTTTTTTTTTGGCAGACCATGCATTCACACCCTGGACACGTAGGTTATGGTTTGCATCGTAGGAGTACGCTAGATTGTTATAATGCTGTATTTTTATGCATATATAAGCTGTCTCAACAAGATGGTGGAACTCTTTGTTTTATTCACTGTTTTGACACTCATTACAACTTTTGTCTGCTTCTGTCTATTAATCATTGCATCACATATTTTCTATACAAGAATCACTACAGTTCAATAAATATTGAAAAACGACCCTTTATGTATTCTTTGTATATTTCTCTGATCGAAAGAGAGCATGAGTGACTGAACGAAAAGTTCTAGGTCTGTCGCCACGGTTTCTGAGGGAACAGGGTTGTCATGTTCAGTGGTTGCCATAACCTTTCACTCCCTGTCTAGGTATAGGGGGGCTAATGGTGGCACTGTGAGCTTTCTGGTCCAAGGGACAACATATCCTGCATGGATGCATGGAATCAGTCTGGTACCATTTATGTCGTCTGCAAACGCTCAGCTCCTACTCTTTAGTGGAAACTATACGACAGTCGCTCCTCTACTAACAGCAATGAATGTGACAGAACTCACCCCTGTGGAAGAACCCGCTCAGAGGTCACAAAGTTCTCCCCTGTCTATTTGGAATTCACCTCAGTGTATTTGAGGCACTAGTCCCCAGGAAGGGATATCGTCCAATACCTCTGTGGTCAAAAATGGTGTTAATTCACAGGAGTTGGATGATTTGGTTAGGTTTTTCAATGGGTCCCTGCAAGAATGTGAGGGTTTGGAATTGAGCAGGAAACTCCAGTCTCCGAGGAGGGAGACTGCAGCGGATGTGGTCAAATTAAAATTAAACCTGGATGAGATGATATTAGGAAATCTTGATCTTTCCCTCTTAGATACCTATCAAGAAAATGAACTTATATATATGTCCAAGGATGATACTAGGCGTGCATGACAAGCTCATGATAAGCTGTCTAAATTAGCTCAATTGTGTGATGTAGATTTAAATAGGATTAAATCCTTACAGAAATGTTATCACATATGCTTTGATGAAAGTGATATAACTAGTATGAGGATGTCAGGAATTAAAATGCAAATTAGGGAATTAATTGGTAGCATCCTGAAATGGAATGAATTGGAAAAATGGGAAGGCAGATGGGCCAAGAAGAAAGACTAGAAGAAATTGAAGGTGGTATCAGCCACAGAGAACACAAGGGAGCCACCTCCCTATTTATTAGAGGGAGAAGGAGCTTCAAATTTCCCGCTGAGAGAGGTGCTTGGTGGAGGTTACATTCATGTATTGTGGGGTAGAGGTGATCTTGCTCATTCAAGAACAAGTTCCCTAAATTGAAAGAGAAGCCAGTGGAGTGGTTTACCCAGGTTGATCGATTTGTAAAGATTCCCCAAGTATTGTGGGTGGATTTGAATATCCTTTTCGGCATTGTGGTACTGAGTGACTAATGGGCAGAGTAAAGTGGCTATACAGTGGCCAGAGAAGGAGCCTCAGAGAAATCGAATATCTCATGCCCTGTCGCCTTTAGTGATGAAGAAGTATCAACAGGTGTTTACCTTTTTGAAATTGAAGGTGCTGTTGAAGCACATTGATTGGGTTAAGATTGACAGAAAGACTCAGGAGTCTCAAGAGACTGTGCATGCTTTTTATGAGAGATTGTTGCAATTTTTCAAACAGCATAGTGGGATGGAAAATCCTGAAGCCAAAGATATGGGAAGTTTTGTGTCTGGGTTTGTGACAGAATTGAGACCTGAGATTAGTTTGATGATTCAATAGCATTTAATTTGCTGGCAAAATAAGTGAATTGATGAGATCTTGAGGTATGCAAATATTGTAGTGATGAACTGGACATTAAACAGAAGCGGTTGAAGGAAACTTTCATGCCTGCTCAGACGAAAGCAGCACAGAGGGGAAGTCAGAATTAACCATATGTAGGGAATATTGGTGTTATGCAAGGTGATTTGCATCAACAGGGAGCGCTTGTCATGCAGGGTGGAAATGGTTACCTACAGGGTAGCGGTTATGGTGTCCAAATTGACCCAAGTACTGGGATGGATCGGCAACACTGAAGAAATCTAATTCATGTCATTATTGGAACAAGTTAGGGCACTGGAAGTGGGAGTGGTGTCTTAACTCCAACAGGGTAATGAGCGAAAATCAGATTCAAAACTCAGGGTTTGTGCAGACTCAAGACCCCGTACAGCCACAAAATGTGCTGAGGCCAAAGATGCAAGGTTCTAACATACCACACATTCCAGTGATGCAAGCCCCAATGCCAGAGCAAAATGTAAATGGTCCTAGATTTAATCCCAGTCAGGTCCCGAATTTTAAGCAGAATTCCTTCTTCCAGAATCAAAATCCATTTCAGCAATTCCTTGTGTTTGACTCACTTGAGGGCTATGGTTCTGATCTGTGACAATGACGGTGCCTGAGGAGGGAGAAAAAGTGTGTACTTGCCTCAGTCTTAGAGGAAGCCCACAGTATTTATTTATTTATTTATTTGTAAAGCGCGACATTCATCCCAGAGGGTATCACGGCGCTATGTAGCGAGGAGTTGTGGATGGGCTGCCAGTCTAGTCACATGATCTGTTGGGGATTAGGCCTTAGGAAACAGATGAGTTTTAAGTTTTTTCCTGAAAGCTAAATAGTCAGTCGTGAGGCGTAAGTCTTGGGGGAGTTCGTTCCATTTTTTGGCTGCCAGATATGAAAATGAGCGTCCACCTGCTCTCACTCTCTTTACACGCTTTGTCCTGGCCAGCGCTTGATGGAGTGAACGTAGGCTCCTTGTGGGAACGTAGAATTCAATTCTAAAACAGTGGTTCATTTGTGGAAGAAGTGAATGTCCAACCAGTGTCATTTTTGATCGACACTCGTTGTACCCGTTCCACTGTTAGCACAGCAGAAGTTCCAAACCTACCCCTCTCTGGAAAAAGAATCCAAGTTGTAGGAGTTGTAAATGAAAAAATGACAAACCCTGAAACACAGGACGTCCATGTTAGAATAGTGTCTGTTGAAGAAAGCCATCAGTTTGTGGTGTGTGATTCTAGCCCTGTGAATCCTTTGGTAAGCGATCTGCCTTGTAAGCTAAATTGCATAATTTACTGCACACCAAAGGGTATGGAGTTCCTGACTCATGACGAGGATGTTGATTTCAAATTAGGGCCAGACACTGGACTTTACCCGTTGAAGATGACTGATGATTTGCCACTGGAGTTATGGAAAAGTCTGTAGTATGGGGCTTCTCAGGAAAGGACATAGGTCTCATAAAGTGAGTTGAGCCTCTCTGTATAAACGCGAAATCTAATGCTAAATATCCAAGAACTCCTCAGTACAATTTGACTCCTGGAACAACAGCTGGGATTACCCCGGTGATTGAGTCAATGATACAAGGCATTTTGAAGGAGATAATGGGGAGTACCTGTAACTCATCCATCATGGGCCTGCAGAAACCTAGTAGTATTCATCATGCAGGACCTGAGAAAGATTAATAACATTGTTGTTCCCTGTTGTCCTGTGGTATCAAATCCAGCTGTGATTTTATTTCAGAATTCATGTGAGCCTGAGTAGTTTACTGTGATCGATTTGTGCCAGACTTTCTTCTCTATACCCCTGCATGAGGACAATCAGTACCTTTCCACGTTACGGCACTGTGCTTTGGCATGGTGCTGAGTCCAACAAGGGTGACAGAGAGTCCTTCAATATGTAATCAGATCCTTAAGAAGAACCCTGAGTCCCAAGTAATGCCCTGTAACTCTGTCTTAGTTCAGTCCATTGATGGCCTGTTAGTAGCATCAGATATCCAAGAAACCTATAAACAAGACGCCATTGCATTATTTAACCACTTGGCTGAAAATGGACATAAAGAGTCCCTGAGTAAGTTGCATTATTGCCGAAGAGAAGCTGTATATCTTGGACATCACATTGAGAAGGGAGCGGGGAAGGTGTCACAAGAAAGAATTTTGGCAATTCTAAAAACTAATCTGCTAGCAACCGAAAGGGAAGTCAGGATGTGTCTAGGAATGGTGGGCTACTGTCGACAGTGGATACCCAACTTTTCCCTAGTGGCCAAGCCCTTACAGAGGTTGACACCCAAGAATGTGTCAGATCCGGCACCAATTTTTAACAATTGTTTAATTTCCTTCCTAGAGCTGAGAGAAAGTCTCTGTCGTGCCGCAGCATTAGGAATGCCTGATTCTAATAAAGCTTTTACGCTTTTCTACCCTGAGAAAGAGGGCTGCACTCTCTCAGTGCTTACACAAATGCTTGGGGATGCACGGAGACCTGTGGCTTATTTCTCTTGATTCCTTAGCAGCAGGACTGCCTGGATGCTTTAAATCTGTAGTGGCAGTAGGTGTCAGCATTGAAAGATGTGAGCGTATTTCCATGGGACACTCTCTTACTGTAATGGTGCCCCGCTCAGCGAAGATCTTGCTGGTGAATAGACGCACTTGACCAACAGCTGATTAACTAAGTATGAGCAGATCATACTTGCGACTGAGAATAATAACACTGAAGCGGTGTGTTTCCTTGAATCCTGCTACTTTGTTGCACTTATCTGAGAATGAAAATGATGATGGGGGAGTTGAGCATGACTGTCTCTATGTCACAGAACTATGCACCAAGTCAAGATCAGTTATACAAGATGAGCCACTGCCAGAGTCGGATTACATACTGTTTGTGGATGAGTATTGCCTGAGAGATGCCGGGAGAACACTAAGGGGCATATTCACAAGCCAATATCGCTGCTTTAGCGGCACTTTTTTGCCGATAAAGCGGCAATATTTTTATCGCAATATTCACAAGCTGTCGCTAACAGCAGTTAGCGACAGCTTTTAGGCGAAAACTACACTTTTAAATATCTCAACTTCTGTCAGCGATAAATAACGCTAATGATATGCAAGGGGGCGCTCCCTTGCAAAATCTGACATTAACCCAACATCACCCTATTCACAAGGGGATTCCTTAAATTAAGATGACCAAAAAAAGTGGCTATAACTGCAACTAGAGGCAGTTTTTTAAGACCAGAAAATATCTGGTCTTAAAATGGAGATAATCATTGGGGCCTCATTTCAGCAGGTTTTGTTGCTGGACCGCGCTGCAAGCAATGTTGCTGCGCTGTACCTGCCACAAAATTACAGGGCAGGACTGCGCACCATCAATAAGATAGTGCGCATTCCTGTGCCCCAGTCATGAAAAGTGTTGCAGCGCTGCGACAAGACAGCGTTGCAAAACTTCTCACTACGCCCTTCTTGCGACAGCATGGATGCGCTGTACTCACTGGACAGCGCTCCATGACACAAGTAATGACAGTTACGTCAGGAATCCTGACGTATATGTCTGCGCTAAAGTCACACATTGCTGCAGTTGTGTCACAACCATGACACAACTCCAGCAATGCATGGGGCCAGCCTTTCCCTGTGGCACTGCGTCACCCTCACGCCTGCCATCAGGCATGCGGAAGGTACTGACGCAGTGCAGTTCATGAGGGGTGCCCGAATGTCGGCGCTGTTTGAGATCCATCGGTGTTTGTTGTGCGCTGCGGTGTCATCGTTTGCAAGCATTGGTTGAGTGTTGGTGCGGAGGGAGTTGATGAGACATTGGCCTTGATCCAGCTGCGAGGGTGTGCGATGATGGCGGTGGCATCCGGTGGGCAAGGTGAAGACGTGATGTTATCAATGATGGTCGGTCCAGGAGACTCCGGTGTTGTGGCTGTAGTTGAAGTCCCCGCTGGTGGAGGTGACGTGCTCGCCCGTGTGGCCTGCTATGTGGCTTGTTGCGGTGACTTGCTGCTTGTGTCTGATGTAGGTGACCTTCCACAGGAGTGGGTGGTGTCCTTGTCACTGGGGTTGTCCATGTGGAAATTGAGTACACCGAGTAGGATGTCATCGGTGGATGGGAGACCCTGTGGTGCAATTATGTCTACAATGGTATTGGAGAATGGGGGGGCCATGGCCCAGTGGGCCTGCACATGAGGGTGCCGCAGAGGAGGTGCTTGTGCTTGGTCCGGATCTGGGAGTTGAGGTGGTCCATGGTCACCCTAGGGTCATTAGAGTGCGTGATCAGACGGAGTGAGCCTCTGTAGGTGATGGCAATGCCTCCTCCTTGACGGCTGTGGTGCTCCTTGTGGGTGATACCACAGCCATCAGTGATGGCGATGGCGATGTCCGGTCCGGAGCAGAGGTTGGGCCTGGCAGGCGAGGTGGCGTCCAGGGTTGATGGCCAGGAGGGTGCTGGCGGCGTAGCGGTGGAGTGTCCAAGAGGAATGCTCCTTGGTGCTGAGCGCGGTTCAGGGGCAGACGGAGTCAACCGGCATAGCCTATGGGTTGCCTTTGTCATGTGAGACTACCATTCCAATGCAGGCAGTACATCATTAACAACGCAACTCCGACAACGCATGTGCCTTCACATTGCATTTGATTACAACGCATTGTGAGGTCAGTAATGGTGTAAATTAAATTATTATGGGTGGGTATGTGTTCCAGATGTAAAATATGAAATTTGTGGTGTGTCTTACGGGGTAACATATGAAATATGTGGTGTGTCTTATGGTGTAAAATAAGAAATTTGGGGTGTTTTATGGTGTAAAATATGAAAATTGGGGTGTGTTTTGGGGTATAATATGGAAATTGGGGTGTGTTTTGGGGTATGATATGAAAATTGGGGTGTGTTTTGGGGTATAATATGGAAATTGGGGTGTGTTTTGGGGTATAATATGAAAATTGGGGTGTGTTTTTGGGTATAATATGAAAATTGGGGTGTGTTTTGTGGTATATTATGGAAATTGGGGTGTGTTTTGGGGTATATTATGGAAATTGGTGTGTGTTTTGGGGGCTAGGAAAGGTATTTCTGGATTCACGGTTGGGTGTGGGGTGCAAAGGTTAGTTTTGTGTTGCACCCACTGAAGTGGGAATAGTGATATTTATGTCTCCGCTATGCAACACCTACTCTACTGTTGCAATGTGCCTAGTATTTGTCTGCATTGGAATTGAATGCGATGTTATGGCATGCGTCGCAAATACGTACGCCCGCTGTGCATGGGCGCACAGCGGACAACATTGAGAAGTGCTGGGGGGGCATGTCCTACATGCAGGCTGTAATGCAGCCTGCATTGCGAACAGGAAAGTGTGCATGACTGTTTTGGGTGGCCTGAGTGGGCCGAACAAACAGTCATTGCGCACTTGAGTGGGCATGACAATCCGCCCATGCCCTGCTCCATGTTTGGAGCACTCCTACCCACCCTCCCACCCCCTGAGGATACATAGCATGATTACAACAGTTAGTTATCATCATGTGATGATTGTTCCTCTTCTGCACTGCTTGGGGCAGTGGGGCAACGATCTTCCGCCATAGCAGAAGAGACGCCACTGGGGGGTTGTCATCTACGTGTGATAGGCCTGAGCGGCTTGCCCCACAGCTCTCCTGCCCTGCGCGTCCCACCTTCTCCTTACCTGGACATTGACACTGTGGCGCAATCCACTGCACTCTCTCCAAATCTGTGACTGAGACAGCAGGAGCATCAGCCAGGTGTGATTTCACTAGGTTGGGTACAGCAGTCGCTGGCTAGTCCGCTGGTGGGCCTCAAGATGCAGTTGATGCAGCAGGGCTCCCTTAGGCGTGACGTTGCAGTGCTCACACAACACAAGTATGGCATAGCACAGGGGCCTCACCCTTCACAGCGTACGGCCAGCCCAACATCATCTGGCCTGTGATGCAGGGAGACGGCAGACAACGTTGGTAATCCCCTTCGTGCACCCTGGTGCAGTGGTGGATCGTAGTATGCGATGCGGACCTCACTACGTTGGTGCGCAGGAGCGCCTCTGCCACTAACAGCTCCAAGGGTTGCAAGGCGGTCTTCTCACACAGGTCAGCAACGTGTCTCCATGCGTCCTGCCAGACATCACCACCAGGTACGGGCGATCATCGCGCATCAATGTTTACCGCCACGGATCATCGGCTCCACAGCTCCTCCACATCCCACTCCAGGCTCCAGACGCAGGTCCAGCGATGTATTAAGGATCCAGACGAAGGTCCAGCGAGGCATCATGGCTCTCATCCTGGATGTTGGCTGACTTGCAGGGGTTGTTGATGTGTGCTGCACTTGTCCCTGTCTGCTACATTCTGCATGTTATTGTATTTTATGCCTATTCACTATTGGAGGGCCAATTAAAACTGCATTACGATGTCAGACTCTCTCAGACTTATTTAATCATCATGAGTGGATAGAAAGACAGATTTTGATTAAGGCCATTTAAACCGATCAATAAAGTCCTTAAACTTGCATAAGTCATTACTGGCTACTTTCAATAACAGCGATAGGCAGCATCCATAATGAAAGGGATGGCGTATTAAACCACCTCATTGCCCAAGCGAGAGACGTGGACAATAGGTGACAGATATCAGTGGGTGTCATTTCCATTAGGGTTAATGCTGCCTGACAGATTTCTCACATTTGCACCACAGTAACACTTTCCTGACTCTACCTTTCTGGGAGATGGCATAATGAAATACCTTTTGAACTGCTATGTATTAAGCATGTAAGGTTGACCGTGTAGCAGACAGCATGACAGATTTGTGGCGTGCAATTTCCCTGGGTTTCCCCTTGATATACTAGCTCAAGTTCCCAAAGGGGAGAAGGTCAGGGTGGAAGAGCAGCACTTCACCATCTTCAAGATCCATTGATTAGGAGTCTTAAACAAACAAGAAATTACTTACATTGATTAGATGTAGATTGGATTAGTGTGAAAAAATGACAGGTCTGGCCAGGGTTATGTCCTTCAGTCATTGTTTAACTCAGCATGACAGATTCAATCTGCTGAGCCCAAAGGAAGCCCGGAGATGTCACTCACGGAACCCACACAAAGCCGCAGCCTCAGAAGTGCAAAAATCGAATAGTTGCACTTTATCAACTCACAGCCTGGAGCCAGTGCGCTCATTCAGGCCTGTGTTGGCAGAACAATGGGCGGCAGCAGGCATGAGTCCGCGCAACATTATAATTATTGGTATCCCACAGGCAAAGCCGCCGCCGCTTTTAAGGCTTGACAGAATGGGGCATATTATAAAGCAGTTATCGCCGGGAGGGTAGATGTGACTTTTTTGGCGATAATGGGCAGATTGCTAGGTATTGCCGGCTAACGCCGGACTTACTATCGCCATCACGATGATTTTATCGTGAGTTTTGATACCCCTTCCCTGTTGCGATCACCATGTAGCGTGGGCTTGATAATACCCCGCTAACATGGCGATAATGTTCAGGGTTAGGCGGCGTTAACTTTTCTGCTGTAAACTGACGTTGGCGATAGTTATCGCCCGTCATTGTGAATATCCCCCTAAGAGTTGCTTACGCAGCTTGTACAGTCACAGGGGTAATGGAAGCCTCCTAGTTCTGAGCGGTGTCTTCTGCACAAGTGGCTGAACTGATCACTCTGAATAGAGCTTGCCATGTTTCTGAACAGCTGAGAGTGACTATTTTTACTGACAGTCGGTATGGCTTTGGTGTGGTTCATGACTTTGGACAGTTATGGTCACAGAGGGGACTTAGGACGTCATCAGGATCCCCCATCCATAATGGAGAAAATGCCATGAGGTTGCTGAAGGCATTGCAGTTGGCTACCAAAATTACAGTTGTAAAGTGTTCTGCACACAGAAGCGGAGATGATTATGTAAAGGGCGCCAACCAATATGTTGATGAGGGTGCACAATATTGTGCTTATGAGTCCCCAACATTCAATGGAGAATATGTGAATGAATATGAAGTTGAGACCAATTACTACATTTTGTTAACAGTAGATGATACTTGGGAAGAAGAGAAGAGGTTGCAAGAGGAAGTACTAGAGGCAGAACAGCAGGGCTCAATCAGAGCAGGTTGTGTCAAAAGAGAGGATGACATCTGGGTTTCAGCAGATGGGAGATCTATATTGTTGGATAGCTTGCTGTCCCCAGTGGCTAGACATTTTCATGGTCCCGCACATGTTGGGAGGGATGCCATGGTCAGGTTATTTCAACAGAATTGGTTTAATCCCCTATTCAGATTGATGGCTGAAGGATTGTGTCACAGATGCATTGTGTGTCAGCAGATACATTTCGGGAAAAGGACCTGAGTGCCATTATGCCATGTAAGGGAAATCAGGAGAGCCATTCCATGCGATGCAGCTGGACTTCATCGAGATGCCTGTGTGCAATGGGCTGAGATATGTCCTGGTGATTGTGTGTATTTTCTCACGCTGGGTTGAAGCACATCCAGCCGGGAGAAATGATAGCCTCACAGGGCACGATTCACAAAAGTAATCTGAGACAAAATCCTAACTTTACGACTTTCGGTATTCACAAAGGGCATTTAGGAGTAGTAAAGTTAGGATTTTGTCTCAGTTAAACATAAGTTTTGGTCTTAAGTTATACTTAAGACCAAAACTTAAGTTTAACTGAGACAAAATCCTAACTTTACGACTTTCGGTATTTACAAAGGGCATTTAGGAGTAGTAAAGTTAGGATTTTGTCTCAGTTAAACTTAAGTTTTACTTAAGTTAAACTTAAGACCAAAACTTAAGTTTAACTGAGACAAAATCCTAACTTTACTACTCCTAAATGCCCTTTGTGAATACCGAGAGTCGTAAAGTTAGGATTTTGTCTCAGATTACTTTTGTGAATCGGGCCCACAGTAGCTAAGTTGTTGTTGAGGGAACTGATCCCCAGGTTTGTTTGCCCAAATTTGCTGGAGCCAGAGAGAAGAACTCATTTTAATAATGAGGTAATACACATTTTGTGTGCTGCATTAAAAGTGGAACAAACATTACATTGCAGTAATATGCCTGAGACTTCAGGCATTGTGGAGCAGGTGAATGCACATTAAAATCCAGGTTGGCCAAGGTGTGTGCGTCACCGTCCTTGAAGTGGCCTGACACTTTGCCCCTTGTGTTAATGAGTCTTCGCTGCATTCCTGATCGGACAGGACTGTCTCCACATGAAATCATCCTGGGTCGAGCAATGAGACTGCCAGCAGTGCCTGCAAATGTGCTTGTAAACATCCCAGATTATATGATTCTTGAATATTGCAAGGGTCTAGCTGATGTGGTGCATTCTGTGTCCCACCAGGTTGGAGTTGCTACAGCCCCACCACATCAAGAGCAGTGCCACAACCTCAGCTTTGGTGACTGGTTCTTGGTGAAGAGGTACGTTCGGAAGACGTGTCTGAAGCCTCGATGGAAGGGTCCTTCTAGCTGATTCTTATGACAAATACTGCTGATAAATGTGGGGAACTCCCCAACTGGATCCATGCTGCCCACACTCGTAGAGTGGAGTGTCCCCTTGATGATGTGACAGCACCTATCCCGGAAGTGCAGACAGTTACTGAAGGGCAGCAGGAGGAGGTTGAACGAGCTACAGAAATTCGGAGTGAACCTCAGAGCTTGGTGGCGGTCCGAGAACCTGAAACAGCACATCCTCGGCCTGATGGGAGTATTCATGTGTCGGTGTCTGGGGTCGAGACAGAAGGAGAGCCTTGGCCTGTGGTGCTGAGTGAGCCAGATTCAAATTCTGACAAAGGACCTAGTGGTATGTCAAGCCGAGTGGAAGCTGGAGATGGTTAGCCAAGAAAGCAAGATGGGGTGAGGCTAAGTTTGTCTACAGAATTTGTACTGTGTACTATTCCAGAGGATACTGAGGATTCTGGTCTGAGTGACAGTGGAGACAAACAATCTATGTTCAGGAGATCAAAAAGAGCTAGGGGTACCTTGTCAGAGGTACTCCGCCCCTGAATGGACATACTTTGTGGCAAATGACCGTGACATGAGATCTTGTGATTTGGAGGATAATAGTGAGCTCCAGTTGAACATTCATGCATTTGAGTTTTCCACTGAACATAGCTTTGAATTTATTTCTACCATCAAACTGAACTGACCAGAGCTGCAACGGCCACGGTCTCTAGAACTGGGCTTTGATCATTGTTTCATTAGAGACAATTAAATTAACTTTGTTTAAAAAGACTTAAGAAGATTCCCTAGGCCAGAAGCTGCCGAAGGAACATAAGGGTGTCATATGGAAGAAGACGCAGTAGGGTTAGGGAAGACTCACGAAGACTTTGTAAATAATTTATGATACGTTCCATGAACTTGTTTTGCCATTTGCACAAGTAGAAACGTACGAAGGAAATCCCCTTGCTGCTATTTTCTACTCAACGGTCTGATTCTAATGAAGTCATGGAAACTAGTAATCATAATAAATGTAGGTTTTGTATTAGCTTGTGTATTAGTAGCTATTGCTATAGGACTAATTGATTTGCTTCTAGGACTTCATTCAACTACACTTCCCAAATCAGTTAAACTTAAAAATAAGACTACTCCTAGAGTTCCACTTCCCACTGTCAGCAGTTTGCACACATTTAGCTTTAAGGCACTGCATGTAGTTCAACAAGATGAGATTTCTCCTCAAACACCTATTTTAAATTGCTTTATGAATATATTGGGATGCTAAGGAGTGCTATGTGTGCAGTTACCTGCTTCAGCTGCAGAAGGGATTACCTATCACCATATTCCTCTTCCGTATGATATTACTTGTAGCCTTTCCTTGAGTTTTTTATATGGACAAGGCCATTTCAAGGTACCATTTCTTGAATTATGATTTAGTCTTTTCCAAAATCCCCATGTTTAAACTTTTGAATCGCCACCCCAAAGCTGATTGTTTCTTTAAACCCATTTTGACATTAGACACTACTTATGCTCATAGGCATAATTTGACTTGTTCCTTAACTGGGGTTGAAAACAAACTTTTAGATTTGTTGGAGGACAGGAGAAGGGCAATGGATACATGATGGTGAACAGGGAAGGATTAAAAGTATAAGAATAAGTGGGCTAAGGAAGAATTAGATAATCAAGAGTCAGGAGTTATGCCTGCATTAACTTTAGAATGGAAACATTTTGGAAAATTAGGTGTGCATAGAAGTAAATCAGTACTTCACCCCAAATTGATGGGAAGGAGTGGTTGTGATCACATTTTTGAATATGGAGGAAATTGGCCTTTATTCATGGGATGTCAGGAACCTGTTTTTCCTGGAGTCTATTATGTTTGTGGGGATCACTCATATTTTACATTGCCTCGAGGGTGGTATGGCGCATGTTATTTGGCCATAGTCTTTCCGAAGATTTATCATGTGGAACATTTGGATGTTCCAGTGTGGGGATCACCAGTTAGAACTAAACGAAGTATCATTGTCTCTGAAATACTGGCTGGGACACATTTTTGATGCAATGATTCCTTCTGTTGGATCAGTTTTACATGATCTCAAAATTAGAACGCTATCTACTATAATTGTTAAGTTAGCTACCAGTACAACAAATTAATTGTTTGGCCATGAGCACTGAAATGATAGCTATAAGATCTATGGTGATGCAGAACTGCCTTGCGTTAGACATCCTTCTCACAAAGGAGGGCGGAGTCTGTAAGATGTTGAAAGTTCAGCAATGCTGTACTTATATTCCTGATAACAGTGAGGAGGTGAAGAAATGCATTGAGAACATCACTGACTTAAAGGGAGACTTAGAGGAGTTGAATGCTACAGGTGCTTAAGAAGCGATTAGAAATGCGTTTGCTTCAGTAGGCAAGTGGTTTAGAAACTTGGGAAGTGGGATATTGGGTTCTATTTGAACCCTTTGTAATCATTTTCATTTGTGTCATTAGTTTGTTTGTAATCTTTAATTGGAACAATTGTATATAAGCAAAAAGAAAAGAGCAGCATGGAAGGAAAATAAGACAAAAAAGAAAGGAGGTGGCACTAGAGGAGCGTCAGTGTAGATTTTATAATGAAATTAAACACCTGAAAAACAGACAAACAATGTTGAAAACAGCAGGGTTTTGAGCTGGTCTCATGAGATAAAATTCATATGTTGTTGTGATGGCTAACGTCACCAGCAGAGGGGGGACTGGAGCAGCGTTATTTAAGCTCCACATTTTATTTGTCACAATTATGTAATTATATACTCAGAACTGACATTATATTCACTGTGTGCCTTAACTTCATTAACGCGTGTGAACCATTTAAAAGTATTATTGAAGTGTAATCATTGTAGGGTTTTGGGGTTAAAATAGGAGTACACTAATGTTGTGTAGTTCCTAGGAATCCCCAGGACCTGCGCATTTTGGATGACCTAAACTGAGGGCTTGGTGTACAAACAGACTCCAGACACCCCCACAGGATATGTCAGCCATTAGACCAGCAAGCTCTACAGTGCCACTACCACCCCCTTGTATCCTACAGTGGTATAGGTAGTTTCTGGCAACCACTGAACATGACAACCCTGATTCCTCAGGGATAGTGGAGAACAGTACAGTTACTTTTTGCTCAGTCACTTGTGCTTGTTTATTCTCAGAACACACAGAATGACGATTGGGACGTTTTTAATAAGTATTTATTGGTCAAGTGTCAGTCTCGTGTAAAACATGTTTGCTGCGACAATCAGAAGACAGGAGCATACAAAAGTGATTGCAAGCACCAATATAGTAAACAGTAGATACATTTAAACCATAATGCTAAAAAGATGAACATTGGTAGCTCATATAGAACAGTAGTATTGGCGTACTCCTACAAAGCGCACCCTACCTGGTTTGCCTAAATGTACCTAACCTAGATATGTAGATGAAACATGTATCTGGTGCAGATGTGCGTGCTAAGATGTAGCCTAGATGTAGCCAAGAATCCCCCGGGGAAGAACCAACCCCTCACCTGATGGTAAAGAACAAAGGACCCGTCTCTGCTTCTGAGGAAGACACCCCGCGAGGGATGTCAGACAGCTGCGTGTCAAAGAATCAGCATGCCAGACCCCGGCTCAGCTTGGAAGGAATTCTCCTCTAAATTGTAGGGGAAATGAGGGTCTTATATACTGGAGTGGTCACTCCAGGGATTTTCCTAGGATTGATGTGTTTTGAAAATAATTGTGAATGTATTTCAAAACAAATGCGATCAGGTACAGCAGGCCTGTTGTCCAGAATTATGAAAAAGTGGTGACCTTTGTACAGAATAACTATACGGTGCCTGATGGCTTGTTTATGTATGTCAGGTACAGTTATTATGAAAACACCAAGAAGTAGTATGTAAAACAGAAGAGCCTGGTCTTGAAGGGACAGGGAGCAAAACTACTGGGTAAAAGGTCACCTAGTAGTGACTGGGATGAGTGCCTGAAAAGTTTCAGCACTCTGTCCATCATCTTATTGTGTTTGCTATGTTCGCCCTAAGTGGCAGGGTATGCCCAGACGTGGGTCCCTCGCTCACTTCGCCACTGGATTCAAGCTAGCCTGTCTGATGAGGAGTGAAACCCCGAAACCGGTCCCAGGATCCTTGTTTCCGGTCCAGGGAGGACCTGGCCTGGCAGTTCAGGCTGGACTGTTCCCATGAGGCACAGGGTCAAGACTGATTTGCATATGGCTGGGTCCAAACTGTGGTGCCTTAGTGAGCAGAAGAATGATGATGGATTAAACCCAGATCTGCGACTGGGGGTGAGTGTCTGAAAAGTTTCAGCACTCCGTCCATCATCTTATTGTGTTTGCTATGTTCGCCCTAAGTGGCCAGGGTATGCCCAGACATGGGTCCCTTGTTCACTTTACCACTGGATTCAAGCTAGCCTGGCTGAAACCCCGAAACTGGTTCCAGGATCCTTGTTTCTGGTCCAGAAAGGGCCTGGCCTGGCAGTTTGAGCTGGACTGTTCCCATGATTCACAGGGTCAAGACTAATTTGCATATGGCTGGCTTCAAACTGGGGTGGCTTAGTGAGCAGAAGAATGATGATGGATTAAACCCAGATCTGTGACTGGGGGTGAGTATCTGAAAAGTTTCATCACTCCGTTCATCATCTTATTGTGTTTGCTATGTTTGCCCTGGGGTGCCCAGGGTATGCCCAGATGTGGGTCCCTTGCTCACTTTGTCACTGTAATCAAGCTAGCCTGGCTGATGAGCGGTGAAACCCTGAAACTGGTCCCAGGATCTTTGTTTCTGGTCCAGGGAAGACCTGGCCTGGCGGTTTGGGCTGGACAGTTCCTATGAGGCACAGGGTTAAGTCTGATTTGCATTTGGCTGGGTCCAAACTGGGGTGGCTTAGTGGCTTAGTGAGCAGAAGAATGATGATGGATTACACCCAGATCTGTGACTGGGGGTGAGTGTCTGAAACGTTTCTGCACTCCATCCATCATCTTATTGTGTTTGCTATGTATAATTATTTATTCAAAGTCCATATTGATTGCTGAGTTAACTTAGCCTGACTATAGGCCTCAAGTGAAATACATTTAGCTTTGCAAGAAAATTCTTGCTTTTCTTTGCAGGTGCATTATCATGATTCTTGCTAGTTAGAGAGAGGCTTATTGTTTGTTTTAGGCTGCCGATAGTGAGGTCTGGAGGAAAGAACTTGGCAGTAAACATGGAGAAATAATGTTCAAAGGAGGCCTCTGTTCATCATGTACCTTGGCGAAGGGATGCACTCGTAAATACAGGGACCCCCTCTAATAGACTATGAGGTCTGGGAGAAAGAGGGGAAAACAACCAACTAGAGCAACAAAACTCTCCCCTATGACCTATATTTCTTTCCAAAAGATTCAATCTGGTATGGGTTAGGGTACAAGTGCAAAATTACATAATTATAACATTCAAGTACACATATACATATTCTTTTTCTTTTTTCTTCTTTTTATTTTTCATTCTTATTAATTTCTTGTCTGTTTATAATCAATACACATCAATTTGTATTTTTTATATATTTACTAGAAAAACAATTTTTTTGCATATATATTGTTGTTGTTCTTTAGGTACCCCCGTTCTGATCTGTCCTAGTGACACAGTATTCTATTTGGGCGAGGTCCTGATGAAGGTGGTTCACGGTGTGTGTTACTCCACCTTAAACGCGCGTCGATCACGTGCGCCCAGACCTTTTGGCTTTGGTCATCAAAATTGTCCATTGGAAACGTTTCACATCTATGTGTTCCTTATACCCAAATGTGTATATGTGTCTTGTATGACTTTGAGCGAGTGTGAGGAATGAATGTGTTTTGATGCTAGATTGATTTTTTTATTGGGGGTTGATACAGCCGTTTCACACTGTATACAACAATTTGTAATAATTTTTGCACTAAAAAATTGCAAAAAAGTGTTTTTCTAGTAAATATATAAAAAATACAAATTGATGTGTATTGATTATAAACAGACAAGAAATTAATAAGAATGAAAAATAAAAAGAATTTTTAAATAAAGAATATGTATATGTGCACTTGAATGTTATAATTATGTAATTTTGCACTTGTACCCTAACCCATACCAGATTGACTCTTTTGGAAAGAAATATAGGTCATAGGGGAGAGTTTTGTTGCTCCAGGGCGAAGGGATGTTCAAGGTTGCGGATTACAGTTCAAGTTTCGATGCAATAAGAAATTTAAGGGATGTTACAGATGCTCCTCTCGAGCAACAATTTGATTGGTTCCTGGTGGTGTGAAAGGAGATAAGGAAATTTCTGAACTGCCCATAACTTTAATTGGTGTTCTCACAGTTAGAAGGCAGAGATTCCCTTTAGACTTGGAGAGAGACAGATCTGTCTGCTTACCTATATTCTTGCAAGTGTGAAGCTTTAGGCTAAAAACGTATTTATACTCTCAGACGTCTGCAGAAGTGTACATGATGCTGACACCTTCTATGCTCCCTAAATAGAAATATTGGATATATGGTCCTATAGCTGATCCATGTTTAGAAGAGAGAAGGGAAGTTTCTTTATGGAACACCAATTTTCTCTTATTTCTTTTATTATTGTTGTGACAGTTACTATTCTGTGTCTTACTTTAATGCAGCTCAATCCAATCTACAGAGATATTTCAGCTTACCTGCCTTATTTTTGTTTCTTTTCAACTTATTTTTGTTCTGCTTATGTACTGGATTAATTAGTAGCCAAACATAAAATCCATTTAACCATATTTGATGATTCTTAGTCCTTATTGTGAAGTCGCATTGGCTTCACATGATAGAAATGTATTGTTGATGTCTTCTCCCTTACAGTGCTTCAAGCCAACCAACAAAGATCCATACAACCAATGGTGAACAATCTTTAATGACTTTACCAAAAGATTGAGGTGTAAATACAAGCACGCTGTCACATCCTTGTAAGAAAATGGATTATTGATGGAGGGAGGGGGTGAAACCCCAACTCAAGCAACAACCAAAATCCTTGTCCAGGTGAATGACAAGAATGTATGACGATACATCTTGGCATGCCCTTACATCGCATGCAAATACAACGCGGTTGTTACAACGCAAGTGTAGTTACAACGTGTTGCTATTACATCGCAAACTTTTACAACGCATATGCCTTTACCACACATGCCACTGCAACGCAAAGGCATGCGTGGTAAAGGCATACACTTGGTAAAAGTGCTTAAGGTAAGTAAATATATATATATATATATATATTACCTACTGCTGGTCGCCAGTAGGTAGTTATAGTTAGGACCTAGTTTCCATAGGAAAAATGTTTTTTGATTTGCCAATATCTTTGACGCCGTTTGACGAATCTTCACGAAATTTTAAAAACTAATGCCCTGCTCCGGTCAGCTCCTGTCTTGAAAGTTTTTGGGTGATTCGTCAAGCGGGGGCCGAGAAAAAAGGGGGGTCCCAAAATGCGTTTTTGCCATGTTAATTTTCATAGGAAACTTTAGACAAAGCTACAGCCCGAACTGCGGAACATATTTACACCATATTTGGCAAAAAGGGGGCTCTTGGTTCAGAAAGTGACTTTTTTTTAAATGATGTAAATCTGTTCAGTAGCTCCTGAAATATTCATATTTAAAATATTTATATATCTGGTGACCACGGTGGATCCGTGAACCCTCCCGAGCACGAGCTTGATTCTGATTGGCTGCCAACACTTCAAACCAGAAAGTGTTGGCAGCCATCTTGTGACTCGGTAGAACTGAGTCACGAGAAAAAAAGGTCAAAAATGAAGAAAAGGGGGCAGGGTAGAAACACCCTGATCCCTGGGCCTGCTAAAAAAAAACCATTTTTTAAAACATTTTCTGCGGGATTCGCACTGGGTTCGCAAATCCCGCCGAAAATTAGAAAAAAAAACAAAGCGCGGGCTCCTGCGCTTTGTTTTCTAGAAGCCCCGGGGTGGGCCAGGTCCCGGGGCAATGCACAATTATCATGTGGGGGCCCACGGGGGCCCCCGCATCCCCGGGGGACCGCCACCTCCTGGGGCATGTTCAATAATGTGTGGGGGCACGTGGCCCCCCGCAGCCCTGGGGACCACCACCTCCTCGGGACTTTTGATTACAACTGCGTGGTTGGGCTCCTGCCCCCCCACGCTGCCCCGGGACCACCAACCTCCCCGGGGCAATCCTTTATTATGGTCATGGGGGGCCTCTTGGGCCCCCCAAGCCCCAGGGACCGCCACCTCCCGGGGCAATCCTTTATTATGGGTGGCGGGCCTCGTGGGCCCCCCCAAGCCCCAGGGACTGCCACCTCCCTGGGGCTTTAATTTAATTAAAGAAGTGTGGGGGGGCTCCTGCCTCCCCCACACTGCCCCGGGGACCGCCACCTCCTCGGGGCATTGAGTTTGTAAATACAGGGGTCCGTTGCGGACCACCGGCCCCGGGGACCATCACCTTTCTGGGGCTTTAAATACTAAGGGATGGGGCCGCGCGGCCCCCCTCCTGAAGCCCTCCTTGACCCTGGGGACCGCCACCCCCCAGGGCCGGCTCCAGCAATTTCCCGGGGTGCCCACACCCGGGACATTGCAGTCTGCCATAAGCAAACTTCTGCTTCGCTTCATTGAAACGAGAGCAGAAAAACTGCTCGCGCTTCCATGAAGCGAAGCAGAATTGCTTTTGGACAAGGGGAGCTGCATGTTTGCAGCTCCCCTTGTCCAAAAGCAATGCCGGCTCCCGCAGGAGGCGGGCAGCCGCAGGAACCGCATGGGGCATTGGGGCTCCCCCCACGGTCCCCAACGTGAGGTCAGGCCCCGGGGGATGGGGTCTCTGGGGCCAAAAGTGGCCCAGGGAAGGGGCACCACGCGCCCCCCCTCTCTTCTCTTATTAGCTTTTAAACATAAATAAATAAATAAGGCCAGGCCCTGGGGGGTGGGGTCCCCGGGGCCGAAATTGGCCTGGGGAGGAGGGCCCCATTGCCCCCCTCCCCTGTAAAAAATAAAAAAAAGGAAAGGCCTCGTACCGGGGATGGGGTCCCTAGGCGCGGGAATCGGCCTCAGGCGGGGGGCCTCGCACCTCCTTCTTTTCAATAAAAACAAATGGCTCAGGTCCTGGGGGATGGGGTCCCCCGGGCCCAAAAGGCTAAAGAGAAGGGGGGCCACACAGCCCCCTTCTTAAAAAAAAAAAATGCAACTCGCCGGAAGCCCAGCCCCCTCCCTGCATGACTCTGCAAACGCGCCTCCTGGCGAGCTCTGCATTGGGGGATTAAGTCCCCGTCGTTAATGACCACCAGGGACCTCCAGTAAGCCCGACACAGTGGGATTGCTGAGAGGTGGTACGAGGCCATGCCCCTTTTTACACCACTCTGCAAATGCGCCTCTTGGCGCACTGCTGGTGGGGTGATGTGGTCCCCTTGTGTCCTGAGAACCTCAGGACTAAAGTGGTCTTCATCCCCCAAGCAGCAGTGCGCCAGCAGGCACGTTTGCAGAGTGGTGTAAAAAGGGGGCGTGGCCTCTGACCACTCTCAGCAATCCAGCTGTGTGGGGCTTACTAGAGCTAACAAGAGGGCTAGTTGGCCTCCAGGGACCCTCAGGAGGCAAGGGGACTTCATCCCCCAACCAAGAGCATGTCAGGAGGCGCGTTTGCAGAGTGGTAGAGAAAGGGGGCATGGCCTGTGTCCACCTCTCAGCAATCCCACTGTGTGAGGCTTACTGGAGGTAACAGGTAGGCTAGTTGGCCCCTAAGGACCCCCACAAGTGAAGGGGACTTTAATCCCCATCCAAGAGCACGCCAGGGAGCGCATTTGCAGAGTGGTGGGCAAAGGGGGTGTGGCCTGCTATGAGAACTTACCAATCCTGCTGTGTGGGACTTACTGGAGGTAATAGGAGGGGTAGTTGGCCCCCAAGGATGTTCTTGGGGCCAACTACCCCTCCTGTTACCTCCAGTAAGTCCCACACAGTGGGATTGCTAAAAGGTCTTAGGAGGACATGCCCCCCCTTTTCCACCACTCTGCAAACGAGCCTCCTGGCAAATTATTGGTTGGGGGATGAAGTCCAATTTACTACTGAGGGACTTTGGGGGCCAAGAAGCACTCCTGGTACCTCCTGTATGTCCTAAGCAGCGGAATTCCTGAGCGCTGGTCGGAGGCCCAGCCCCCTGTCTCCACCACTCTGCAAACGTGACTACTAGTTAAAGAAGCATTTGCAACGTAATAGGTCTCGCATTTGCTAGAGTTAGAACTATTGGTGTTGTAAATGTAAAAGTTTTTTACTAATGTTTTTTGGAGTGGAGTTGATGTATGTTGTGTGTAGTGGAATTATGTGGTATGCTGTTCAGTGAAATTATGTGGATAGAAAGTATGTGGTATTTAGTGTATAGGAATTATGTAGAGTGGGATTATGTGTTATGGAGAGTAATTATGTGGTATGGTAGTCTGTGTTGTGGAGTGGCAACCTCAGGTTTAGTCTTCCTCGTTTCCATAGAAGCTAAACTATAAACTCAATGAGACAAAAAAAAGAAGGAACCACTGAGGAGCACTTCTGGACCTAGTCAGAGTATGAGCAGGGCCACTGGAATTATGTGACTGTTTGGCTGCACCAACTTTCGCACAGTTATACATTTTCTGCATTTACCACATAATCCATCATCTGCTGCATAATCTGCAGATTTGGAAAAAAAAAACCTTGTTTCTAGTTTAAACGGCTCAAATGTTCCCAAAAATGCAGCGACAAATGTTTAAGCGTGGTTGAAGGCCCTTTGCAAACATAGAATGGTCACCTGTTACGTATTGCTAAATGTGGGTGTTAAATTGGTACTAATGGTGTGCAAACCACTCTCGCTTCTTTATGTGCCTCTCTTGCCTCTTTCTGCATTTCTCTCGCTTCTTTGGGCACCTTTCTTCCTTTTTCTGCACTTCTCTTGCCTCTTTCTGCACATCTCTTCCGCTTTCTGCTTCTCCCTTTTTTCTGCACCTCTCTTGCTTCTTTCTGCACCTTTCTTGCCTCTTTCTATAGTTCTCTTGCCTCCTTCTGCACCTCTGTTGCTTCTTTATGCACTTCTCTTGCCTCTTTCTACACCCGGTTTGCCTCTTTCTGCACCCATTTTGCTTCTTTCTGCACTTATCTTGCTTCTTTCTGTACCTCACTTGGTTCTTTCTGCAACCCCTTGCCTCTTTCTGTACTCCTCTTCCCTCTTTCTGCACCCCTCTACCCTCTTTCTGCACCTCCCTTGCCTCTTTCTGCACTTCTCTTGCCTTTTTCTGCACCACTGTTGTTTTTTCTGCACTTTTCTTGCTTTCTTCTGCACCTTTCTTGCTTCTTTCTGCACCCCTGTTGCCTCTTTCTGTACTCGTCTTCCCTCTTTCTGCACACCTCTTGTCTCTGTGTGCACCTCTCGTATCTTTGTGCACCTCTCTTGCCTTTTTCTGCACTTCTGTTGTCTCTTTCTGTACCTTTGTTGCTTCTTTCTGTATTTCACTTGCCTCTTTCTGCACCTCTGTTGCTTTTTACATCACTTCGCTTGCCTCTTTATGCACCCCTCTTGCCTCTTTCTGCACTTCTGTTGCTTCTTTATGCACCTCTCTTTTCTTTCTGCACCTCTCTTGCCTCCTTCTACACCTTTTTTGCCTCTTTCTATAGTTCTCTTGCCTCTTTCTGCACCTCTGTTGCTTCTTTCTGCACTTCTCTTGCCTCTCTCAGCACCCCTCTTGCGTCTGTCTGCACCAATGTTGGTTCTTTCTGCAGTTCTCGTCTCTTTTTGTACCTCTCTTGCCTTTTTCTATGCATCTCTTGCCTCTTTCTGCACTTCTCTTGCCTCTTTCTGCACGTCCCTTATTCTTTCTGCGCTTCTCTTGCTTCTTTCTGCGCTTCTCTTGCCTCTTTCTATACTTCTATTGCCTCTTTCTTCATCCCTGTTGTTTCTTTCTGCACTTCTCTTGCCTGTTTTTGCACTCCTCTTGCCTCTTTCTGCATCTATGTTGCTTTTTTCTGTACTTTTCTTGCTTCTTTCTGCACCTCTCTTGCTTCTTTCTGTACCCCTCTTGCATCTCTATTCACCCCTCTTCCCTCTTTTTGCACCTCTCTTGCCTCCTCCTGCACCTCTCTTGCCTCTTTCTACAGTTCTCCTGCCTCTTTCTGCAACTCTGTTGCTTCTTTATGCACTTCTCTTGCCTCTTTCAGCACCCCTGTTCCCTCGATCTTCAGCTCTCTTGCCTGTTTCTGGACCTCTCTTACCTCTTTCTGCACTTCTATTGCCTCTTTCTGCACCTCTGTTGCTTCTTTCTGCACTTCTCTTGCTTCTTTAGGCAACACTCTTGCTTCTTTCTGTACCCCTCTTGCGTCTTTCTGCACCCCTCTTCCCTCTTTCTGCACCTCTCTTGCCTTCTTCTGCACCTCTCTTGCCTCTTTTTATAGTTCTCTTGCCTCTTTCTGTACCTCTGTTGATTATTTCTGCACTTCTCTTGCCTCTCAGCACCCCTCTTGCCTCTGTCTGCACCAATGTTGCTTCTTTCTGCAGTTCTCTTGCCTCTTTCTGTACCTCTCTTGCCTTTTTCTATGCATCTCTTGCCTCTTTCTGCGCTTCTCTTGCTTCTTTCTGCGCTTCTCTTGTTTCTTTCTGTACTTCTCCTTCCTCTTTCTGCACTTCTATTGCCTCTTTCTGCACCTCTGCTGGTTCTTTCTGCACCTCTCTTGCTTCTTTCTGCACCTCTCTTCTTTCTGCAGCCCTCTTGCCTCTTTCTGCACCCCTCTTCCCTCTTTCTGTACCTCTCTTCCCTCTTTCTGCACCGCTGTTCCCTCTTTCTGCACCACTCTTGCCTGTTTCTCTACCTTTCTTGCCTCTTTCTGCACTTCTATTTCCTCTTTCTGTACCTCTGTGGGTTCTTTATGCACTTCTCTTGCCTCTGTCTGCACCCCTCTTGCCTCTTTCTGCACCTCTGTTGCTTCTTTCTGAACTTCTCTTGCTTCTTTCTGCACCTCTCTTGCTTCTTTCTGCACCCCTCTTGCATCTTTCTGCACCCCTCTTCCTTCTTTCTGCACCTCTCTTGCCTTCTTCTGCACCTCTCTTGCCTGTTTCTCCACCTCTCTTGCCTCTTTCTGCACTTCTATTTCCTCTTTCTGCACCTCTGTTGCTTCTTCCTGTACTTCTCTTGCCTCTCTCAACACCCCTCTTGCCTCTTTCTGCACCTCTGTTGCTTCTTTCTGCACTTCTCTTGCCTCTTTCTGCATTTCTGTTCCTTCTTTCAGCACGTCTCTTGCCTCTTTCTGCACCTCTGTTACTTCTTTCAGCACTTCTCTTGTTTCTCTCTGCACCTCTCTTGCTTCTTTCTGCACCCTTTTGCGTCTTTCTGCACCCCTCTTCCCTCTTTCTGCACCTCTCTTGCCCGTTTCTGCGCCTCTCTTGCCTGTTTCTGCACCTCTGTTGCTTCTTTCTACACCTCTCTTGCCTCCTTCTGCACCTCTCTTACCTCTTTCTATAGTTACCTTGCCTCTTTCTGTACCTATGTTGCTTCTTTCTGCACTTCTCTTGCCTCTCTCAGCACCCCTCTTGCGTCTGTCTGCACCAATGTTGGTTCTTTCTGCAGTTCTCTCTCTTTCTGCACCTCTCTTGCCTTTTTCTGTGCCTCTCTTGCCTCTTTCTGCACTTCTCTTGCCTATTTCTGCATGTCTCTTGCTTGTTTCTGCGTTTCTCTTGCTTCTTTCTGCGCTTCTCTTGCCTCTTTTTACACTTCTATTGTCTCTTTCTTCATCTCTGTTGGTTCTTTCTGCACTTTGCCTCTTTGTGCACCCCTCTTGCCTCTTTCTGCACCTATGTTGCTTTTTTCTGCACTTTTCTTGCTTCTTTCTGCACCTCTCTTGCTTCTTTCTGCACCCCTCTTGCATCTTTCTGCACCCCTCTTCCCTCTTTTTGTACCTCTCTTGCCTCTTTCTACAGTTCTCTTGCCTCTTTCTGCAACTCTGTTGCTTCCTAATGCACTTTTCTTGCCTCTTTCAGCACCCCTGTTCCCTCTATCTGCAGCTCTCTTGCCTGTTTCTGGACCTCTCACCTCTTTCTGTACTTCTATTGCCTCTTTCTGTACCCCTCTTGCCTCTTTCTGCACCTCTGTTGGTTCTTTCTGCACCCCTCTTGCTTCTTTCTGTATCTCTCTTCTTTCTGCACCCCTCTTGCCTCTTTCTGCATTCCTCTTCCCTCTTTCTGTACCTCTCTTCCTTCTTTCTGTACCACTGTTCCCTCTTTCTGCACTTCTATTTCCTCTTTCTGTACCTCCGTTGGTTCTTTCTGCACTTCTCTTGCCTCTTTCTGCACCCCTCTTGCCTCTTTCTGCACCTCTGTTGCTTTTTTCTGCACTTCTCTTGCTTCTTTCTGCACCTCTTTTGCTTCTTTCTGCACCCCTCTTGCGTCTTTCTGTACCCCTCTTCCCTCTTTCTGCACCTCTCTTGCCTCTTTCTATAGTTCTCTTTCCTCTTTCTGCACTTCTCTTCCCTCTCTCAGCACCCCTCTTGCCTCTTTCTGCACATCTGTTGCTTCTTTCTGCACTTCTCTTGCCTCTTTCTGCATTTCTGTTCCTTCTTTCAGCACTTCTCTTGCTTCTTTCAGCACTTCTCTTGCCTCTTTCTGCACCTCTGTTACTTCTTTCAGCACCTCTCTTGCTTCTTTCTGCACCTCTCTTGCTTCTTTCGGCATCCCTCTTTCTGTACCTCTCTTGCCTGTTTTTGCACCTCTCTTGCCTCTTTCTATAGTTCTCTTGCCTCTTTCTGCACCTCTGTTGCTTCTTTCTGCACCTCTCTTGCCTTTCTCAGCACCTCTCTTGCGTCTGTCTGCACCAATGTTGGTTCTTTCTGCAGTTCTCGTCTCTTTCTGCACCTCTCTTGCCTTTTTCTGTGCATCTCTTGCCTCTTTCTGCACTTCTCTTGCCTCTTTCTGGATGTCTCTTGCTTCTTTCTGCGCTTCTCTTGCTTCTTTCTGCGCTTTTCTTGCCTCTTTCTACACTTCTATTGCCTCTTTCTTCATCTCTGTTGGTTCTTTCTGCACTTCTCTTGCATCTTTTTGCACCCCTTGCCTCTTTCTGCACCTATGTTGCTTCTTCCTGCACTTTTCTTGCTTCTTTCTGCACCTCTCTTGCTTCTTTCTTCACCCCTCTTGCGTCTTTCTGCACTTCTCTTGCCTCTTTCTGCACCCCTCTTGCTTCTTTCTGTACCTCTGTTGGTTCTTTCTGCACTTCTCTTGCCTCTGTCTTCACCCCTCTTGCTTCTTTCTGCACCTCTGTTGCTTCTTTCTGCACTTCTCTTGCTTCTTTCTGCACCTCTGTTGCTTCTTTCTGCACCCCTCTTGCTTCTTTCTGTACCTCTGTTGGTTCTTTCTGCACTTCTCTTGCCTCTTTCTTCACCCTCTTGCCTCTTTCTGCACCTCTGTTGATTCTTTCTGCACTTCTCTTGCTTCTTTCTGCACCTCTCTTGCTTCTTTCTGCACCCCTCTTGCCTCTTTACACACCCCTCTTCCTGCACCTCTCTTGCCGTCTTCTGCACCTCTCTTGCCTCTTTCTATAGTTCTCTTGCCTCTTTAGGCACCTCTGTTGCTTCTTTCTGCACTTCTCTTGCCTCTCTCAGCACCCCTCTTGCCTCTTTCTGCACCTCTGTTGCTTCTTTCTGCAATTCTCTTGCCTCTTTCTGCATTTCTGTTCCTTCTTTCAGCACTTCTCTTGACTCTTTCTGCACCTCTGTTACTTCTTTCAGCACTTCTCTTGCCTCTTTCTGCACCCCTGCTCCCTCTTTCTGCACCTCTCTTGCCTGTTTATGCAACTCTATTGCCTCTTTCTGCAGTTCTCATTCCTGTTTTTGCACCTCTCTTGTCTCTTTCTGCTCCTCTCTTGCCTCTTTCTGCACTTCTCTTGTCTCTTTCTACACTTCTCTTGCCTCTTTCTGCACATTTCTTACTCTTTCTGCACCTCTCTTGTTTTTTCTGCAATTCTCTTGCTTCTTTCTGTACTTCTCTCAGCTGTTTCTATATTGAAATGGGAAGTGCAAGTTGTCAAGTTTAAAGGTCTGCATGCTCTCATGACTGAGGAATATGTCTACTTGTACATGTATTCTCACATGTGTTATGGATCTGAAGATGGTAGCTTAAAAATCAGGTAGCTTCTCTTATAGGTGGTCAAAACTTATTTGTTCTGCTCTGTCATTCGGTTGTACAGGCAGACATGTCTTATGTATATGGGTGTTATAGAGCCCCTCACATGTACTATTGGATACGCATGTGCCCTGTATTATGAGCAGAAAGAAATACATACACCTTCTTGTACACAAATTTACAGAGTATGCTGTTTGTAACACGGATATTCAAGTATTTGTATGTTTATTTTTATGTAACATGTCACCAGGTAAAAGAAGAGACACACGCATGCATACCTTCACAAACTTGAGCAGACTTAGAACAGTGATATGGTTAGGATTGCTGTTTTATTTTTGGTAGGCCTAACATTCTGAACAGTCGATGAATATTGAACCTTCAAGGGAAAAGTGAGGTTTAAGACATCTTGGGAGAAGGATTAGTGATTAGGCTACTTTGTATGAGACTGTGGAAAGGTACAGTCAAAGTAGGACTCTTTCTGCACCTCTGTTGCTTCTTTCTGCACTTCTCTTGCTTCTTTCTGCATTTTTCTTGCTTCTTTCTGTACCTTTCTTCCTCTTTCTGCACCTCTCTTCTCTCTTTCTGCACTTCTCTTGCTTCTTTCTGCGCCTTTCTTCCTCTTTCTGTACATGTTCTACCTATGTAGGCATAGTTAGAAATTAGCATTTAAAAAACTTAAAAATTCACTGAAAAAACCACAGGTTTCAGGGACGTTATAGTTAGGGATTAGCATTTAAGAAACCTTAGAAATTCACTGAAAAAACCACAGGTTTCAGGGACGTTATAGTTAGGGATTAGCGTTTAAAAAACCTTAGAAATTCACATAAAAAACCACAGGTTTCACGGACGTTATAGTTAGGCTGACATTTCACTCGTACAAAACCAGAGAAATTCGGCTGTTATAGTTAGCTGAGCTAACTATAACTCGCGACCCCGCAATGCACTGCTGATGACATCACATATTACATCACTCATGACATGGTCAGTGACATCACTGATGACATCACTGATGACATCACTGATGACATCATCCATGTAATATCTGATGCACCTCCTCACGAATATATGACGTTACAACGCAAGCCATTACAACGCATACTTTTACAACGCAGTTTTTACAACGCAAGTACCATTACATCGCATATTTTTACAACGCATACCATTACAATGCAAAATTATGTTAATGCATTAAATGAATCATTACAACGCATACTAGTACAACGCATACAATTACTTTGCTTTTTTTTTTAAGATTGTATAATAAATCCCTGGGACGGGATGTAGGGAAAATAGGGATTTTGGGTGGGGAAGTGTACTAAAACACGGATTCTTAAAATTAGTACTAAGGGGCTCATTACGATGGCGGGCGGAGGCACATCCGCGGTGCTGGCGGAAAATGTCCTTTTCTGCACTCCAGCAGCGGTCCCCGCGTCCGCCATATTACGATGGGCAAACATAGCCCTTTTTCCGTCCGCTGCGGAGTTACGTGAACCGCCAGAAATTTCCTCTCGCAACCGCGGCGGAGGGAGCCAATTGAGACACACCGCCGTGTGGAATGACGTCCCGTCCGCCGTACAAATTACGATGCCGCAAACAGCCCATCACCGCAGCGGAGAATCCATCCACCCGAAGACGGCGTAAGCACTACAGCGGCGAGCGAAACTCGACTCCCGGTCCCCTCCACACGGTCGTGACCGCTATGGATCCAGCCCTTCAAGCCTTTCCGCTGCTGTACCTCATCCACCAGCAGCAAATAATACATCGTCACGGACAACGCCGCAGGTACGCTAATACACAACTCCGCATACAACCGCAACACACAACTCCTGTGCTGACAAACAGTTCCTGTCCACATCAGACACTCTGGTATGGACAGGAACATATCCCCCAGTGTACCCACACATGTCCTACCTGTCAGAAACCGACACCTCTGCATTCGGGTCACCCATCAACCGCAAATCACTGCAATGTCCCGGGAAAGTCACCGCAGCGGTGAAGACGTGGAAAAACATGCGCACAATGTAGTAGGCAGGGCCGGCGCCAGGCATGGGCAGTCCGGCCAGATTCACAGGGCTCCACCTTCACCCTTCCCACAGTATGCATCATACACCCATTTGAGCACATGCTGTGTTGCCCTCCTGTGCCCCCCATACACAACTAATCAGCCAGGTGTAACCAGACCTCGTACCTCACACATCAAAGGACAAGGGAGATTGACTGGGAAGGTGGGGGTGAAGAGGAACACCCTGCACAGAAGCACAGGGGCTGGACAACCCTCCTCCTCACACCTACCTTCCACTCATGTGAATCAAACTGAGTATAATTACAAATTGAAGACTCACACTGCATATGAACAACCACTGAACTGTCCACACTGCCTGTCAAGTCACTCAGAAACACCCCACACTGACACCCAGCCACATACTCATACCATAGGTCAGCAGCAATGGAGGACAATAAATGGGCCAACCAAAAGTGAAGTGGACAGTGCTGGAAAACCATGGAGCAAGCCACATAGCATGTGTACATCACATGCAAGAGAAGGAACATATCACACCACCCTTAGGCCATCAAATCAGACATGGGTGGCACAGTGAGTAAAATTAAACCAAAGTGACCACTGTGCAACAACTCAGGGATACATCAAGGCAAGCCATGCATAGGCACAGGAATGATAGGAAGTGTCTGAAGTCATACAGTGACCAGCCACACATCTGTGTCAACTTACTTGACATGTGTATGCCATCAGCACAACACACATGGCTCATTGTCACACTCCCTGACTGTCAAACACAAGTAGGACCATCACACATGCCACACATCTACCCATCTCACACCTGCAACACTCAACACCTCTGAGAAACACACAGAATGGTGCAAATGATGTCCTGTGAGGTCACTGACAACCAATCACACACCCTGTGGTGCATCCACAAATATCAGACTCACACTCAGGGATGCCTGAACCAATGCTGACACAAAAACAATAGCCAAACACAAATCTCACAAACAACATCCACAGAAGTCCAACAAGCCCAGACATGTGCAGCCAAACAGTGGAAAGGCAATGTGACCCTAGACAGAACAGGAATACACAACATTGTCACTCTGGACCAATGCACAGACACCATACCCCAACACAAACAAGAATTGCATCTTCAAAAGCCAATCATGAACACTAACTGGAATCAATGTGACAAATCAGCTAACACACACATACACACCAGACCAGTCATCAAGTGAACATGGTGTCATATTGCACCACAAGCATGCACATGCACAATCCGGATAAGTGACAGGACAAAAATAGGAGGACAAACCACCATTGCGCACTCAAAACAAGCTCATGAACAATAATCCACATTGCTGCATGTGACAGTCACACAAGTAATGCACACCACACATGCAATACACATCTGAATGTATCACAATGCACAAACTACTCACACACAATGTCATGCAAATAGAACATCACACACACATTGCATCTGTCAGTAGAAAGAGCCAACACAGGCCAAACACTGCATACATCTACAACAAAAACACAACAGATGCACATACCAATCCATCACATAGCAAACTCAGCTGGACATCAGGGGGATGCACACCAGGCAAGTACAAGGCAACATACACTGACAGCACTGCATGCACACCAAGCACTGTGTGCACACCAACCAAACCAGTAGCACACATATCTGAGTGCCACACCATTAACTCCCACAACACAAATCATCACAGCACAAACATAACATCACACCCAGGAAGGGTAGCAGTACCTCAGCAACCACACATACAGCTTACCCATCACCCACAGATGCACAACTCAGGGAAACCAGATGCAAACAACATGACTAGAGAACTGTGCTGCTCAAACATATGCACTGCACATGAGCAACCATGACTGCAAAATAGTAGAAGAAAACAACACATAAATAATTGTGAATCTGTCCTGAGTGGCACATTGGTCCTGTACACAGATCATCCGCCCACAGTATAGTGTCACACTACGAAGTGTTGGGGAGGCTCACACACTGGCAAGCCATGGGGTGGAAGACATGAGATTGAAGTGGTGTGTACCTCAGTAGTGGACAGGTGAGGAGTGTACAGCACACAAACACATAGAGGAGTTACTCACACTGTGTAGGCATCAGAAGCACATATAGGTGATGGCATGACTCCACATACCACATACCATACTAGAGCCAAAAATGGGTCAAGTGACAGCAATGCATGAGAAAACTCACAAATAATGTCAGTGTGGCTGAGCAGGTCTGCACAGTGCGCACAAACAGTAACAAGACACTTGGCTGAGCAACAAAACACAACACAGACTTGGCAGTCACACACTCTGCATACTCACAACAGGCAGCGACAACAAGTAGGTATCCCCCAGGAGTGCAAGGACACAACAACACACTGCACAGTGCCCAACATACAACTCCTACATGTGCCCACAATCTGAAGCCCATGGCTGACAATTGAAACAAACAGGCACTCATTACCTGGATCCTACATGTGTGCAGTTGGCATTGCAGGGGCACACACACATCAACACTACTGATAATGGCAGCCCATTCACACTGTATGACCACTCAAGTTCACATATGCAAATGTACCCATGTGACTGGTAAGACAGGCCTACACAAGATGACCACACATCAACACTGCTGTTCACACATCAAGAAAGATCACACAGATATGATGGACCCTGGCCAGCCTGCAAGTAATCCTGTGGATAGAATTCACCTCTGTTGTGGTATTGCATCCTAACATGACATGTGTACAATTTAGCAAACCTGACCATAGAATGATTAGGATAACAGTAGATCATCACAAACAACCATCATTGCACCCTCAAGCCTCAGAGTCAAGAAGAACTAAAGTGCCTGTCACCTCTGGCAAACTCTGAAAAAGTAAAACAAGCAATTGGCAATGTTAAAGTGGCATACAGAGCATGTGTCACATGAAACCATACCCATACATAAAACCTTTAATTTAGCAAGGGCATTGACAAAGCAGACAACAGGAGTAACTGTCTTTATTACATTATACTCAGACAGGCATCAAAAGTAGGAAACAGCAAGGCCATTGGCCAGTCCATAGTTCAAAGTATGTACATGTGTGCATGAGAAACTGCACAGGGAATGGGCATCCAAAGTGACAAACAGCAAGGCCATTGGCCAGTCCACAGTTCAAAGTATATACATGTATGCATGAGAAACTGCACAGGGCATGGGCATCCAAAGTGACAAACAGCAAGGCCATTGGCCAGTCCACAGTGCAAAGTATGTACATGTGTGCATGAGAAACTGCACAGGGAATGGGCATCCAAAGTGACAAACAGCAAGGCCATTGGCCAGTCCATAGTGCAAAGTATGTACATGTGTGCATGAGAAACTGCACAGGGAATGGGCATCCAAAGTGACAAACAGCAAGGCCATTGGCCAGTCCATAGTTCAAAGTATGTACATGTGTGCATGAGAAACTGCACAGGGAATGGGCATCCAAAGTGACAAACAGCAAGGCCATTGACCAGTCCACAGTTCAAAGTATGTACATGTGTGCATGAGAAACTGCACAGGGAATGGGTAACACCGTACACTGCCATGGGAATCAACACAGGTCCGGGGATACAAATGGGCAGTCCAGGCACCGCTGTGGGAGAGATGGGTTTGGGAGGGGGACTTTGCCTCAGACTTGGCTGTCAGTTTAACTGGGAGGTGGCTGATTGTCGGGGCCAGTAGGAGGACTGGACCTGGGAGAGAGAGGACCAGCTCAGGTAGAGGCATCAGTGGCTCTGTGAGCCTGAGGGCTGGCTGGACCGGGTGGCATGGTGGCACGGGGAGGTGGAGACAAGCTGCCGTGAGACACAGTGTGTGAGGGTGAATGTGGAGGGCTGGGTCTCCACTTCTTGGGGATTCGATAGGTAAGAATTGTCTTGGCAGGAGTGGGAAGTGGTGTGGGCACAACAGCCTCACTCTCCACCAAAGGTGTATCAGGTGCAGGTGCCCCTCCCTGTGGGGATATGCTGGATCAGGTGGTACGCTTGGGCTGGCCTTGCCTTGTCCCCTCCATCCCCTGTTGTCCAGGTAAACCCCCCACTTTGCTCTCCTGTCCCAGCTTTACAGAGGTGTGGGTGGGAGTAGACGTTGTGGGTGAATCTGCCTCAGAGAGCTGTTTGTGCTGACTCTTTGCAGGCACCAGCTTCACAGCAGACAGGGCAACTGTTTTTTTGTCTTTGGGAGCAGGTGTGGGGATGGGAGTGTCCTTGGATGGGGGTGATTTGGATGAATGTGAGCCTGACGCCTGCTTCTTGGCCTGATGCCCCTGTGTGTCATGTGAAGGGCTGTTGCCTTTGCGCTCCTGTGTGTCTGTTTTATTTTTTGGGGATGGTGTCTGTGCTCTTGGCCGCTCGGACTGCTGCTGTTGTGTGCTGCGTGTGGAGTACTTGGCGCCTGAGGGCTGTGGTGTGTGGGCACTCTCGTCAGGTGGTGCCACTGGCAGGGTGTTTGCTGAAGGGACTGGAGCTGTACTGGGAGCCTGTGACAGCTGAATGGCTGCCGTCACAGTGGAGGACAAAGACTGGACAGTTCTGTGTAGCCCACCCACATCAGAATGAATGCCCTCCATGAGGGCAACTACCTGTGCCAGCTTCATGTCATGATCCCGGAAGGCATTCAGGAGAGTAGTCTGACCCACACACAGCTGGCGCAAAAGGTCCACCGCCTCAACACTGAGGGCAGAAGGGGAGACAGGGGCAGTGGCAGCGGTGCCTGGGGGGAAGGACACTCTACCCTTCCTAGAGCTGCGGGCACGGCCAGCACTACTGGTAGTAGCCGGGAGGGTGGGCACTGGATGATGTGCGGTGGAAGAAGAGGCAGATTTCAAACTCCCTGTGCCCGCCAACATCGAGGAGTCACCGCTGGAGTCAGATGATGCTGAGGTTGGTGTTTCCAGGCGTGATTCGTCCAGGGCACTCCTGCCCCCCGAGGCGCTGGTCACATCAGTGTCAGTGTGCTCATGTGTAGCAGTCGTGCCAGAAGCTTCACCACTGGTGTCCATCCCCTGTCCTTCCGTGCCCTCTGTAGATGCTGCAATAGACAGAGACGTAGGTTCAGTATAGTGTCATACTCACAAACATCAAATGCAAGCATAGCACAAGACTACAATATGATACACCAATGTTGCCCACCACCCTGTGCAGTCTGCATGTGCAACCTTAATGCAAAACTCAGAAGATGCATGGAAACATGCATAGTTGACATTAATGACCCATGTGACGTTGACACAGCCAAATAGCTGGCCCGTGCCTCCTTGTAACCTAACATACTGATCTCTGTAAGCATACCTATGTGCCTGTGGGTGAGATAGATATACATCTCAACATGTTGTCTCAGTCACACATGGAGTCACTTTAAGGGAACAACACAGATACTGACTCCAAAATGTCTTTTTACAATGGCCATGAGCTACTGATATCCACCATGTTGTGCTTTGAAGCACAACGACCATTGCACATTGGTGTCAGATGTGTAGCTCTTACAATTTCCAAGTCAGGCACTGCACACATCTACGAAAGCACACTAAGATGATGCACACTGCTGTTCACTGCCCGGTGGTGTCTATGACACCCATAATGCAGAAGATGTCATAAGGCCACATCTCATCTTGCAATGTCAAGGGCCATTGTATTGAACACATGTGAAAGTACACGTAGCGAAAATGCATGACAGCTGCACTTAACACAGACGCCAATTAGAAGCCATTGCATCCCACTAGAAACATCACAGAGCTCTGCACTGGCTCAGGGTTGGTATACATGCAGTCACTCACACCCAAAGTCACCCTTCGCAGAATACTCACCCCCAAATTGCTGCTGATGGGCCCTCAAACGTCCATCCAGCTCTGGCTGTGTCACTGCCAAGATGCGGGCCATTAGTGGTGTCATGCTCCTGCGCGCCAACCTTCCAGTCCGAGGGAGCATCCCCAGCGTCATCTCTGCCACGTTTTTGCTCAGCCAGCAGATGTCATCCCACCTCTTGTGACAGTGTGTGTGCCGTCGGTTGGAGACACCCAGAGCCCGCACCTTGCGTGCAATGGCCCTCCATAAGGCCTTACGCTGGCGGACTTTAAGCTGCAGGCATTGGAGACAAGAAGAGGAAGTTTCAGTGACACTGTGTTATGTGCCACTGCGTGTCAGTACAGGAGCATGCAAAAACATAGCACACAAATACAGAAATGTTGAGCAGAGGCCATACAGCAGGACACGTAGTACATTTGCAACAGATTATCACATAGAAATGTATGCAGGTATGATGATGGACACAGTACATGGCCATCTCATACACATGCAGAATGCCAGCACAGAATGCAATGTGAAGAAGGCCCTCTTCTGTGATGCAGTATGTGGGTGAGCAAGACATACAATACATTGGAAATGATGTGTCGGGGCAGACTCACTGTGTCCAACACTACACACCCTTCAATGTCCTTGGCTTGTGAATGGCTACCTGTGTCATGGAGGTCACATTTAGGGACATGATCTTACATACTCACACTCTTCTCACAAGGTCTGTCTTGTGCATTCCTCGGGCCTAAGATAGCTCGTGGAGAAATAGGGTGGCAGACAACACATATGTTTCACTCTGTCCATTTACTGATGGGTCCTTGTCAAATTGGGCAGTATTTGTGCAGGCCAGGGGGACTCACACTGAGGTTAAACGTGGGCCATCCGAACATTCACATGCATGTGCAATATGAGAGGGCAAACAGTGCCTTCACATGCGAGTCAGAGCACATAATGAAAACAATGGAAGGATGATTTCTCTGAAGTACATTAATCTGATGTGTCATAGGTGAATTTCCACCAAGAGTGTTACACTCAGGCATTTCAATCTTGTGCGTAATGCATACATATCCATGGGGACAATATGAAAATTGTAAACACATCCCTCAGTACCCTCTGGACGAAACACATTTGTAATGTCACAAATGAGCATGTGAAAACATCATGGACTCTGACATCCATTAGCACAGGCAATATTTGTTCAGACTTCCACTGCCCAAACCAGCAGTGTTACTGTATGTCTGCAAAAAACACTGCATGTCCCTCCCATCCTTAAATGAAGCCATGGATCTGTGGAAATAAGGCTACACACCCCATTTATTACCAGAAGTAAGCATGCTAGGCAGTGTATCACACAATTACATTACCCAGGCTCAGACCAACGTTTGTATTGTCATTGCTGAAGAAGGGCTGTAGAAATGTACATATTGCCATCCTCCCCAATTACTCAAGTGCAATATTTACTAGGCCATGTATGGAGCATGGTGTTTCAAAAATGAGGATGCATCCACATTAACTTGCACTCACAGGCACATACTACAGCAGAGCAACATCATGTGTGCACTCTTTGCACTCTCAAACTTTCACTCTGAAACACTTACCAGTACATCAGGAGCACCATATAGCCTCCCATACTGTGAAAGCACCTCGTTCACCAGGACCTCCAGCTCCTGTGTGGTGAAGGGACGGGCCCTGATGTTCTCAGTTCTCGCCATCACTGGGTCCAGGAGACAGGAACAGCAGCAGTTGGGGATGAAGAATGGCAGGCAGCAGTGTCTGGATGCAGTGGAAATGTGTGGCTCAATCACAGACATATATAGCCCCCTGGGGTTGTTCCAGTGGTACTCAGTTGCTGCAATTAGTGTTCCAGGTCAGCTTTTTCCAAATGTAACCAATGACCGGGCCCGCAGTGACGGTGCACACCTACCGCGGGTTTCAAAAGTGTATTTCACTACCGCGATCGCGGTTCCCATTGGCTGAAAGGGCATGGGCATTGGCGGTGTCACACCGCGGGGCCCAGGCGGTCGCGACCGCAATCGTGTATCTTTCAATTGCACCCAATGACCGGGCCCGCAGTAGCGGAGCAAGCGTACCGCGGGTTTCAAAAGTGTATTTCACTACCGTAATCGCGGTTCCCATTGGCTGAAAGGGCATGGGTATTGGCGGTGTCACACTGCGGGGCCCAGGCGGTCGCGACCGCAATCGTGCATCTTTCAATTGCACCCAATCACCGGGCCCGCGGCAGCGGAGCACGCCTACCGCGGGTTTCAAAAGTGTATTTCACTACCGCGATCGCGGTTCCCATTGGCTGAAAGGGCATGGGCATTGGCAGTGTCACACCGCGGGGCCCAGGTGGTCCCGACCGCGAATTGGCATTTTTAGATTGGTGCCAATGACCGTGATTGCGGTGTCGGTGCATGCTTACGGCACCTATGGACACATCTTTCTGTAGCAATGGCAATGGCCAGTTCTCATCATTGAACAGTAGACACTTAAAATGAATCATGCCACCAGATAGATATATCCAATGCTAGTGTGACATTTAACTCACTGATGGATACACATGCCATGTCAGTGCACAGGATTACATGCATTGGCATGTACTCCCTCACATGTCACGTATGATGTTGTTGTGCATGTACACAGATCTGTTGTGTGATGGACTCTCAAATATGTTAACATGTCAATGTGTGAAATGGCTAAGCAACCCACTGTAATGATGGACTGACTACATATTGTGCCTATTTCACTGTGTAGAATTCTGAACTCATGTTGATACTTGATCTTCCTGCACACACTGTGCTCATTGTGTTGTTAATGTGTGCCCTGTCTGACTCACACAAGAAGGTGTGGCAGGTACCGCAGCTACGTAGAAGCCAGCAGTGTTGCAGTTTCAGACATGTGCTGTGTCAACTACTCTCAGGCTTGGTGAGACAAGATGTCGGAATGTACCATTTTACATTCACATAGTCTGAATCTGTTTGGGGGGTACTAACTATGTACATACTGAACACGTGTACAACTACTTTAGATCAAGGTGTCTCTGCATGTGCCTGGTGCTGTAAGCTGTTGTTTTAGGCCAGTCATTGTTGGCGCTGTGTCAGTCAAGACGTAAGATGTTGGACACATCTCAGAGGGAATTGAATTGACATGTGTCCCCTTTTATCTTATGTAGGAGGCGACCAAATGTGCATCGTCCATTCACATTGCTGGCGGACATGGAAGATGAGGACATCATACGTAAATTCCGTTTGGATCGACCTACCCTTCAGGAGCTATGTGGTCAGTTGGAGCCCCATCTGAGGCCTCGCAGGACCTATCCAACTGCTTTGACACCAACATGTAAGGTGATCGCGGCCCTGCATTTCTTTGCAACTGGTTCGTTCCAGTACACGGTGTCCAGCGCAGGTGGGATGTCTCAACCAACATTCAGCATGGTGCTACGTGATGTCCTGTCCGCCATGATGACATACAAGGACCGCTACATCCATTTTCCCAGGAGACAAGAATTGGCAGCTGTGAAGGGTGATTTCTATGACCTTGCCCACATCCCTAATGTTGTTGGCACCATTGACTGCACACATGTTGGCCTGGTTCCACCACAGGCACGTGAGCACATCTAAAGGAACAGGAAGCATTTCCATTCCGTTAATGTGCAAGTGGTATGCCAGGCGGATATGATAATCTCCCATGTCTGTGCCAGATTTCCAGGATCAGCCCATGACTCCTACATCCTGCGTAACAGCATGGTACCACAGCTGATGGCAAATCTGCTTCCGGAGCGTGCGTGGATTGTGGGTGAGTACGCAGAGTTAAGTAGTGTGCTGTATGTGTGACATACTGTCCTCAGCCACAGTTATATTACAAAATTGGTCTGTGTATCTCACACCTAGGTGACTCTGCATATCCCAACCGGCCTTGCCTGCTGAGCCCACTGCGGAATCCCAGGACTTCGGGTGAAGTCTGCTACAATGAGGCCCATCGGAGGACACATCGTGTGGTGGAGCGTACATTTGGTCTTCTTAAGTCTAGATTCCGGTGTATGGACAAGAGCGGAGGTGCACCACTCTACTCTCCCCAAAAGGTGTGTCAGATCGTAGTTGCATGCTGCATGCTCCACAACCTGGCCTTGCGCAAGGAGATCCCCCTGCTCCTGGACGATGATGAGCAGCAGATGCCCCCCCCTGCAAACCCACACATGTCCAGTGACGAGGATGGTGGAGAGGAGGAAGGTGTCGACCTGCGTCAACTGCTCATCAACCACTACTGATGTGCAAATGGGTTAAAGGTGCAGGTGTGAAGGTGGTGGTGGTGATATGTGTGGTGTGTGTGTGGTTGTGATGGTGTGATGTGTGCAGATTTGCCTCTCCTTTGTGCTGTGGGTTTGGGCCCTTCAGTTGTGGAGTTGTGCAAAGGATTCTGGTCAGGGAAGGGGCTGGTTTTATACTCAGCTATGTGGGTGGGTCAAAATGGAGTATTCATGTCAGGTGGGTTGTGTGAGTTGACCTGGGATTTGTATTTTTTACTTGCCATGGGAATGTGTAATTGGGGTATGTTAGGTGTTTTTTGTGGCTGAGCCAGATTACTGGCCATAATTGGTGGCCTTGTTGTGTGGTTGTTTTCGACCGGCATTACTCTTCCGGAGTGACCACGGCGGTTGGAATACAACAGCCCTTCCGCCGGCTCTCCCATTCATCGATGCCTGCGATCGCGGCGGTCGGAAACAACTGATCGTTACGCTGTCACCGCAATCGTATCGTAATTTCACGAGCGGTCAATCTGCTGGCCGTGCGGCGGTTTTGGGTCTTTCTGCATCAAATCAGACCGCCACGGATGGCAGACTTTCGTGGATTCCGCCCGCCGCAGTCGGATTACTCTGGCGGTTCTTCCTAATCTGACCGCCGGTTTTCCCGCGGTACATGCGGACGGTTAATTACCGCTACCACGGCGGTCGGAATGCTTTTCTGACCGCCATCGTAATCGGCCCCTAAGTATGGAAATTAATACTCGAGTACTAAAATTAATACTTGTGTTTTATTTTTATACAAAAAACTTATACTTACAAATGAGTCGGGTTGCAAATAAAAAGGTATTTTGGGTGGGTTACAGTATTAATGCACAGTATTTTTAAAAAGCACTGAACATTTAAATTAATACTTGAGTATTAAAAATTAATACTCGTGTGTTTTTTAATTGTGAACAATTAAAAAAAGAACGATTTAAATATACTTCTATTTTATATAATGAAATTATATTTTCCACACAAAATTTTTATAAAAGAAAATAATTAACAATATAATTTGTAATAGAATATTTAAATAAAATACATATCATGTCAATTTTTCCAAAATATTTTCAAAAGGATGACAACCAAAAAAAGCGAATATATACACACTTTACTTTACGAAAATATGTACCATCAATTATTTAAAATATTAAACATAATCAAACAGCAATAACACAAAACTAATCAAAATCCCGAAAAATAATCCACCATTTTAAACTTCACGAAAACGAAAGTCCTACAACACTTTAAATGAAATCACCTTCACCCGCAGGTCGCCAAAATGGCAGACATAACATATATACCAAAAAATAACGAACATTTATAAATATGAGAAAATGATTACTGTTTTACACAGCATTAAAAAGACGACAAAAAAATGTACACAAATCATATTTTGTTTTCAATTAACGTACACCACATAAAAACGTATAAAAGCCGCCGTCCACCATTTTAAAAACAGTGGTTAACTGACTGCCAGACACACCAAACGCGTTTTGCCTGCCAGAAAAATATACACATCAAACACTGCTATCTACAATTCCAAGTAAGTACAACCTATATTAAATGTAAAATATTAGCAAATTAATCCAAGCAGAAATGTAAACACATATACTATTTTAATTATCTTACAGCTTTTGTCGAAAAATTGTCTGCATTGCATAAAGCACAATAGAAAACACAGTCACAGAAAGTATATATAATGTGAGTAAACCTAACGTTATAGATTGAAATATTTATCGTTTATAAAAAAACCATTTATTAACATTATCAAAAAGTACAATATTTTAAGTTTTCTAACTAATAATACTGTTCTAACAAGTGCTTACCTCAGAGAAATAAAAATATGGCTGTGGGAGAAAAACAACTATTCCAACTCCGACGGGTGCTTACCTCTTTAAAATTAATGTATAGTGGTGAGAGCAAAATTACTATTCCTACTCCAGAGAGACAATACCCCATGCAAAATGCTGGATAGTGGTGGGGACAAAATTACTATTCCTACTCCGATGGGAGCTTAACTCATATAAATTAATGGATAGAGTAGGTGGCAAAATTACTATTAATACTCCAACGAGGGTTTGCAACAAGGAAACTGTTAGACAGTGGTGGGATTAAAATTACAATTCCTACTCCGACGACTGCTTAAATCAGAGTAAATGCTGAATATTGGTGAGTGCAAAATTACTATTCGTAGTCTGAAGGGTGCTTGCCTCAGGAAAACTGCTAGAAAGTGGTGGGATTAAATTTACTATTCCTACTCCAAAGGGTGCTTACGCAGAGAAAGTGATGGTTAGTGGTGGGGTTAAAATTACTATTCCTACTCCAAAGGGTGCTTACCTCAGGGTAAACGCCCGATAGTGGTGGGGTTAAAATTACTATTCCTACTCCAAAGGGTGCTTACCGCAGGGAAAATGCTGGATAGTGATGGGGTTAAAATTACTATTCCAACTCCAAAGGGTGCTTACCTCAGGGAAAGTCTTGGATAGTGGTGGAGTTAAAATTAATATTCCTACTCCGACGTATGCTTGACTCATGGAAAATGCTTGATAGTGGTGTGGGCAAAATTATTATTCCGACTCTAACCTGTCTTTGCGTCAGAGAAAGTGTTGGATAGTGATTGACTTAAAATTACTATTGCAACTCCTAAGAGTGCTTGCCTCAGGGAAAGTAATAGATAGTGGTAGGATTCAAATTACTATTCCTACTCCAAGAGGTGCTTGCGTCAGGAAAAATAATGGATAGTGGTGGGGTTCAACTTACTATTCTTACTCCAAAGGATGCTTGACTCAGAAAAAGTGCAGGATGGAGGTGAAGATACAATTACTATTCCTACTCCAAAGAGTGCATACCTCAGGGAAAGTGCTGGATAGTGATGGAGGCAAAATTACTATCCCTTCTCCGAAGGGTGATTACCTCAGTGAAAGTGCTGGATAATGGTGGGGTTCAAATTACTATTCCTACTTCGTAGGCTGCTTGACTCAGGGAAAGTGCTGGATAGTGCTGAGGTTGAAATTACTATTACTACTCAAAGGTGTGCTTAAATCAAGGAAAATGCTGGATACTGGTGGGTGCAAAATTACTAATCCTACTCCAACATGTGCTTGCCTCTGGGAAAGTGCTGGATGTTTTTTTTAGGTTATAAATATTTTTAAAAAATATTAATATTTCCTATACATTTTAATATATCAACAGGTAACTACAACATCCATCTACAGCTGTAAAAAGAACATTATATTTTCTTCAGAAATAATCAACAGAAGCCCTTCTAAAAATTATTATAAAAGGTAATATTCTTTTATTATTTACACGAAAAAGGACTAAAGCAATGATATTGTATGAAAAAACAAGTTTGCAAAATCGAATTACATCCAAATTACATTTTTTAAACAATGTAAAGTTTTTTTCTTCCAGATTTTACAACTTTAAAAATCAAAACAGTTCTAAAATTCAAACATCAAAACAAGAAACATCACAAGGTAATTTTTACATAAAACAAATATGTCAATAAAGTTTTTTAACCATAAAAAAAATTAATAATATTTTAATTCAACAAAATACGCTTCTCCAAAAGAAAAATACCTTTTCAAGTTAAATAAATATGTTAATCTTCACAAAATTAATATTGCAAAATAAACACAAATGTATTTGTTCTGTAAAAAGACAAAAAGTATTGCAAAAAGCCAAAACATTAACCTGTTTTTCCATAACCAAAAATATGTTATTCTATTTCAGGTAAACATTTTTAATTTTTCACAAACTCCTAACAATGATTTTTTTTTTACTATTTCAGACCACAATAAAATTCAACCGGTCAACAAACAGAAAACCACAACCAAAACCTTTCAAAAAAGGTAAGATTACAAAAACAATAAACAATAAAATTACTTAACCATGTTTCTCTCCCTAGTAAACTTTATTAAAATAACATAAGACTAATAAAACACATATAATCTTTTTCCTTTCAGAATCATCTGAGAAACAAAACCGTCCACCAAAGTAAAAGCTTGAAGCAACATCTGTTCAAAAGGTAAAAAACTAGAAATAATTATCAATAAAACAACTTAACCATTTTTCTCTCCCAATACAGCTTTATTTAAAATAACATTTCATGAAATTTAGAAATTCAAGACGTTGAAAACATTAAATACAACTTCAAAAAGCATTTACTTTAAACTGTTCAATAACTTGCATAAATTGTACTGTATATTTTTCACCAAAACAGGTAAAAACAAGAAATTAAAAATAAACTAACATTTTTTTTTCTTTTTTTTCTTATTCAATCCATTACAGAAAATTACGTCAAATCAAGCCAAATATATAACATCAAGCCGGGGAAACGTTTACTCAATCATAGTGGGTATGTTTATTGTAAGGAGAGACTATCTGAGCCCAGGTGTCATTGGAGGTGTGTGCAATACTACTCAACCCATTGCACAGGCAGAGCGGTTACTCTTGGTGACTCGGTTTTAAGAACCACAGAACATAACCACTCTGCCTCTGCAATGGAGATTGAAGTAAGAGAAACAATAAATGAAATTAAAAATATTGCATCCACCTCCAATGAACCCTGTGGTGCAGTTTTGAGGGAGGTAGCCCAACACATTCCACCACATGTTGCAAGTAGTATGCCCACAATTCCTAATCTGAGAAGAATTGTACAACGTAAAAAACAGGCAAGTAACCCACAAAGAGTAACACCCCAAACCTATTCTGACATAATCATTCCACCTGAACTCTCTGTAACTATTTCTAAAGAGCCATTCATTTTGCATGACAACAAAAACCCTCAAAAGAGAATTCTAATCTTTAGCACACCCCATAATCTTGTACGGTTGGAGAACAGTGATATTTGGATGATGGATGGAACGTTTAAAAGCACGCCCCATCCTTTTACCCAAATATACACTATTCACGCATATATTAATTAATACAGTAGTTCCCTTAGTTTACAGTTTACTCCCTGATAAACAATCCTCAACATACACTGAATTATTGTCAGTGATAAAAGCTAAAACATCAAACAAAAGTCCTAGAAAAGTACTAATTGACTTTGAATTACCTATGATTAATACTATTACCAAAATTTACACGGATACCCAAATTCAAGGATGTTTTTTTCACTTTTCACAGGCATATTGGCGAAAAATAAAAAAAAATCCTTAATTGAGGATTATATATCAGATAGCAAACTACAGTTTGAACTAAAAAACTAAGGGGTCTATTACGATGGTGGTCGGATGTCCACCGCCGGGCCGGCGGTGGCACCCGCCGTACCGGTGGTGGACATCCGCCCGCCATCGCAACCAGGAAAACCGCCGGTCAGATTAGGATGGCGGTGGTGACCGCGGCGGTGGGAAATTCCGACCGCTGCTTTACCACCGGTTGCCATCCGCACTCCTGCCTGGCGGACGGAGCAGGACCGGGATAATGGTGGTGGTGCAGAGCAGGCTCCGCCGGCAGGATTATGATGCCGGCGGTAGCCAGCCTTTCCTCAGCGGTCAGACCGCCATTGAAAGGCATGCAGTGATTGTCTTCCGGGGGCCCGTTGTGGGGCCCCCAATCTGTTAGTGGGGTGTGGGTTCACTGGGGGGGTACCCATGGTCCCCCCCTACATTTCCCTGTACCAGGTGGCAGGCACTGTGCAGTGCCTGCCCCGCAGTGCAGGGAAATGCAGGACATGCTCCTTTCGGCATCGCGGCGGTGCTGCGGGCAGCAGCAACCGCCGCAATGTTAATGCCCACGATCAGACCGGTCATCGTAATTCGACTGGCGGGGATGTCGCGGTACATGCGGGCGGTCTTTTCCCGCTACCATGGCGGTCGGGGAGGTTTTCCGACCGCCATCGTAATAGGCCCCCTAACTGCCCTTTACTTTGTTCCTCCTGACAGTGTAAACGAGTACTACACTTCAATTACAGAATCAGAATACTTTTCCTCAAACAAAGAAAAATAGGCACCTATTCTAAATTATTTTGAAGACACATGGATTGGCCATCTAAGCAGGTCAGGTCGCAGGAGGAAGCCACGTTTCCATGTGGAGTGGTGGAACTGCTACACGACCTGCTTAGAGGGAGGAGCAAAAACAAACGATGCCATAGAGGGATGGCACAACTCCTTCAATAAATCAATTGGCAAACCTCATCCTAATTTCTATCATTTTTGGGAAATTTTGAGGAAGGAGCACATTTTCCAAGAAATGAGAATGGCACAATCATTAACAGGTAGTCTGAACCCACGTATTTCCAAAAGAACAAAGGAAATGTCTGAAAGACTATTGGGTCCCCCCTGTGTGCGACTCGTAAGGCTACGGGTGAAGGGGGGTCCGACACGGACCCCCGACGTCCAGCTCCGACAGCTCTTTGGAGTCGGACGGTACGAGTCGGTCGGGCTGTTCGAAGCGCGCATCGTACTGGCTCGGTCGGGTAACGTCTCCATTGCGTGGTGCGATTCGTTTCCGTACGAGACGGTCGGAGTGGTGCAGACCCGGAAACGAGTCGGTCGGAAACAACGCGTACAATCGCATCGTACTAGCTCCTTCGGACAGCTGTACGAGTCGGTCGGAAAAAACGCACCCGGCTTGTATTTTTTCCGGGCGAATCCCGTTCGGTGAGCTTCCGAACGAGATTGGAATCGGCCCCTATGTATTTTAAACGGACGTGAATAATCACTGTTTCCCTACTGCCGTATATTCTTGAACGGTTCAATCCAGAACCCCAGGTTTCTAGTTCTGTGTCCAAAAAAACCCGCAAATCACGTTCAAGGTAGAGGGGCTTAAATACATCCACCTCCTCACCTGCCGATGCGCTTACGTGGCGCTCTTATTGGCTCATGGATTCCCCGTCCTTCTTCGTCCTTCTTGAAAGTGTAAATTTACACGTCCGTTTAAGAAGGGGATCGACTAACAGACCATTCTTCGAGCCTGCAAAAGAAATATAAGAATAAGTGCAAATATCAACTCCTTTTCATTCAGGGTATAACAACCTAATATACCACAAAGAAAAGTGAACATAATGACTGTCTTGATAAAGATGGAATAATCAGATACCCATCGAAACGCGTCGACGCACTTCACTTATTCATACAGATAGTAACACATACTTACTCTCTTCTACAATCACTGACACAAGCACACACTCATCCATACAGCCATTCTCACAATCACTCACTCTCACATTTAGTCACTTATATACTCCAACACTCACATGTACTGCCTTTCACATATGTAGTTACTTACACATATACCACTGAGACATCCATTCACTCACCAACACAGCCATGCGCACACTCACTCACCCATATAGCCCCATGCTGCACTCATGAACCCATACACCCACTGAATCACCCACTCATCAATATAGCCACTGATATATGCACTCATACACCCATACAGATGCTCACACACTGCCACTCTCCCATAGAGTTACTCAAACACCTAGTCAGTCACCCAAAGAATCAATCACACTGCCATTTACTCACCTACACAGTTACACACACACCACCTCACTTATTCATACAGATAGTAACACATACTTACTCTCTTCTACAATCACTGACACAAGCACACACGCATCCATACAGCCACTCTCACAATCACTCACTCTCACATTTAGTCACTTATATACTCCAACACTCACATATACTGCCTTTCACATATGTAGTTACTTACACATATACCACTGAGACATCCATTCACTCACCAACACAGCCATGCGCACACTCACTCACCCATACATCCCCATGCAGATGCACTCATGAACCCATACACCCACTGAATCACCCACTCACACATCCATGCAGGGAGTCACACACCCCCACCCCCACAGACAGGTACCCATACAGGTACTCAGACAACCAATCATTAACCCATATAGACACTCTTGTAGCTACTCACCAACTCATTCAGCCACTTACACACCAACTGACAGACTGATACAGACATTCACACAGTTTAGTCATTCACCCATGCATTCACTAAGACACGTTTAATCACTCACTAATACAGTCAGTCACACACCCACTAAATTATCCATTCAGACACTCATACACCCACTCATTCTTCAATATACCTTGGCGTATATATATATATATATATATATATTTCTTAAACTTTTTAAAAATACTCAGTTACTGGATGATGTCATCAGTGATGTCATCAGTGATGTCATTTGAGATGTCATCAGTGATGTCACTGATCGTGATGTAATATGTGATGTCATCAGCAGTGCATTGCGGGGGCGCAAGTTATAGTTAGCTCAGCTAACTATAACAGCTGAATTTCTCTGGTTTTGTACCAGTGAAATGTCAGCCTAACTATAACGTCCCTGAAACCTGTGTTTTTTTCAGTGAATTTCTAAGGTTTTTTAAATGCTAATCCCTAACTATAACATCCCTGAAACCTGTGTTTTTTTCAGTGATATATATATATATTATATATTTTTTTTTTTTACCCCCTAAAACACTAAAATTACCCTTACTACCCCAATACCCATACCCCCAAAAACTCTAAAATTACCCTTACTATCCCAGTACCCATATTCCCCTAAAATCCTAAACTTACCCCTACCACCCCAATACCCATACCCCTAAACCCTAAAAGTACCCTTTCCATGCCAAAACCCAAACCCACCCTGAACCCCAAAATTACCCCTCGCACCCCAAAACCCAAACCCACCCTGAACCCTAAAATTACCCCTGGCACCCCAAAACCCAAACCCACCCTGAACTCTAAAATTACCCTTAGCACCCCAAAGCCCATACCCACCCTAAACCCCAAAATTACCCCTGGCACCCCAAAACCAATACCCACCCTGAACTCCAAATTTACCCCTGGCACCCCAAAACTAATATACACCCTGAACCCCCAAATTAGCCCTGGCACCCTAAAACCCAACCCACCCTGAACCCCAAAATTAGCCCTGGCACCCCAAAACCCAAACCCACCCTGAACCCTAAAATTACCCCTGACACCCCAAAACCCATACCCACCCTGAACCCTAAAATTACACCTGGTGCCCCAAAACCCATACCCACTCTGAACCCTAAAATTACCCTTGCTACCCCAAAACCCATACCCACCCTAAACCTTAAAATTACCCTTGGCACCCCAAAACCAAAATCCACCCTGAACCCTAAAATTAACCTTGGCACCCCAAAATCTATACCCCTACACCCCAACACCCAAACCAACCCTAAACCCTATACTTACCTTATACTTGCATGTAAAACACATATGCCTTTACCATTCGTGCCTTTACAACGAAATTCGTTGTAAAGGCTTGTGTGATAAAAGCATATGCATTGTAATGCCATGCATTGTAAAGTATTTATGCAGTTCACAAGTAGTAATAAAGTGAAAACAGAACACAAGAAAAAATCTCACACCAATTTAGACAACTAGAGAACATTTTAATAAATAAGATGACACAAAAATGAATCAAATCCAATCAGTAGAACCAGAGTTATGAATTTCACATTTTTATGTGAAAAATAGCACCTAAAAGATCAAAGTGCCAACCGTGAGTATCTGGTAAGACTGGGGCAAAGTCAATAATTAAGGACTACCACGATGGAGCAAGGTTCGGATATGAGAGATCGATTGGGCCTGGCCTCGGCTTACCTTTGGACTTAGATGAAATTCTGAGAAATGCCCAGGAGAAGGTAGAGTTCAGCAGGGCAGGGCTGCAGGCTGTGTCCATGAGTAATCATTGTCGCCGTGGAGCACCGGACCAGGTCTTGGTGAAGCTGTCGACGATGACGGGAAAAAGCACCGAGTGGGAGAAGTTGGATTTCCAGACAAGGAGGTCCTCATCGCCGGTAGGGTGTCTGTCGTCAACAAGCCCAGTGGAGATTTTCACCTTTTGATCTCCACAACTTTTTGTTTTGGAAGTTGAAAACCTACAGCAGGATGAAGCTACAAAAAGCAGGTGAAGAGTGCTCCAAGAGGCTTGGTACCTTTGCTCGGAGGACTACTGAACAGGATTCACTGCTGCAGAGAAGAACGTAGCCAGAGCTACCGCGAAGCCAGGCTGACCGGGATGCACCTTGGGAGGATTGGCTGGTAGGTAGGTCCCGGTCCTCTGTTGGTTCTTCTGGCACTTTTTGATGAACATTTGTCTAAGTGACAACTTTTAGGGTTAAGCAGGAGCAGCACCTCTTCCTCTAACACCACTTCTAAGAGTCCAGGACCTGGGGGGGGGCACCACTTGGGGCCGTTAGGACTCATTCCAGCAGAGGTCAGGTGCAGGGCTAAAGGTCTTTGGAGCTTGTTATGTCCCTAAAGCTAACACAGGAGGCCAGCAAACTATCCCTTAGAGTCACTCTGGTAGTTCTGGGTTCAAGGAGATAGTCCTCTTTCCTTCAAGCAGCAAGGCAGGCCTTAAGCAGCAGGCAGGACTCAAGCAGCAGGGCAGCCATCTGGTAGCAGTAGCAGCAGGGTAGTTCTCTGAAGAACAAAGCAGGCCTCAAAGTAGCATAGTAGTGCTCTGGAGTACAAGCAGGACTTCTGAAGTCTTCCATAGGTCCAGGAGTGTACCAAAGAGATGATTCCGGAGGTCCACTATTTATCCCTGGTGGAAGCCTTTGATGTGGGGATGACACCCTCACATCTGGTTCTAGAAATATCTTCCCTTCCTCTGCAAAGGCTCCAAGTAGAAGCAGTAGTGACAAACGACTGGTGTCAGGTGTGTGTGCTGCGGAAGGCCTTTGAAATGTAAGTGGGGCAGGGAACAGCTCTGCCCCAGTCATTGTGGCAGGAATGCCCATCCTGCCAACACCTTGCCCCCGTTTATCTCACTGTCTAGGAGGAATATACAAAGGCCAACAGCTAAACTACTCACTGTCATTTGACCGAGGACACAGGCAGCAGACACCAAATCGTTAGGACAAGAAAATGCCAACTTTCTAAAAGTGGTATTTTCAGAATTGTGACTAAAAAGTCCAACTTTACCATTAAAGAGGATTTTTAAATTACAATTCACTGAGTCTAAACATGACATTTTTAATCAAATGTTAGCACTTATTAAATGTAATAAGTTAACCCAATGTTATCAAATAGAGAGATAGGCAATAGAGTAGTGAAAAACTAATTTAGAAGTTTTTAATACCAGGACCTGTAGAACTTAAAAACATATATCAAACTTTTAAACTCAGCGCACCCTGCACTAAAGGCTCTTTACAGCCTACCATAGATGTGATTTATATGTATTAAAAAGAAAGGTTGGATCTTGCAAAGGTTTAGTTTGCTAAGTCCAATTTGCAGTTTAAAACTGTTCTATGGACTGCAATGGCAGGCCTGAGATGTTTTAAAGTGCCACTCTACTGGGTGGCACAATGAGTGCTACAGGCTCACTGGTAACATTTAATTTACAGACTCTCTGAATCATGTAGTAGGATATACTAGGGACTTACAAGTAGATATAATATGCCAATCGGATTTAGGCCAATTTTACCATGTTTTAGGGAGAGACCACAAGCACTTTAGTGCTCGTTAGCAGTGGTAAAGTGCACAGAGTCTTAATGCCAACAAAAACTAAATTCATAAGAGGGGTGAAGGAAAAAAGTTTAGGAGTGACCCTGTTGCGAGGGCCATGGCCAATAATCCTCATGCTCTAGTTTTGAGTTTCAATGAGAGATGCAGAACTACAGCAAAGTGGAATACAAAGGGAAAAACATTACCTAAACAACTATTAACACCCAATAAGAGATAACTTTAATTCTTTGGGCCTTATTTACATTACAACAAAATGATTCAGCGCGGCACTGCAAGTAATTCTGCTGCACCAAGCTGCATCATTTTAAAAGCACACGAATGTGTCATATTTACAACAATATGATGCATCCCTGTGCTTTCCCCTGCACTGGCGCACAATTGGCTGCCATGCGCCAACACAGGCACCCTTGCACCATGGTGCAAGGATGCCTGTGTTGCAGTGATGATTGTTTTTGTGCAGGAAGGGACACCTTCCTGCCTAACAAAAACCACAAGAGGCTTTTTCGGTTTTGTATATGTGCTGTAGAATGCAGCAGGCATAGAATGAGGAAAAAACTTGGAGAAATAAAACTATTTCTTCTCGTTGCGCCTCCTTACACCTACCCTAGGGAGGTGTAGGATTCTGATGCATTCCCAGGTTAACGAAATGTTGTACATCTGAGAATGCGACAGAATCCATGGGTGCTGCAGTGGGAACACCCACAGAAGCACCCTTGGCAAGCCCCATTCATGCAAAGTGATGCGTGTAAAGGGCCATATTTACAAGGCCATGAAAAGCCACGCAGGGCAGCTTTGCGTGGCCTTGTAAATATGGGGCAGCACACTGCGCCGCCGATGCGTCAAAAAAAGTGATGCCTGGTGGCACAAGGGGCTTCTAAATAAGCCCCACTGTTTTTATATGGAACAGTTTCTGCATATGTTTCTAAACATGTATTTCTGGAAACCCTGTAAAAAACAAAGAGCCTGATTTAAAATTAGGAAAGCAGGATACCCCTTCAAAAATGTACCCAGTCCGCCAAGCTAATGGTCCGCTCACTCTCTTTAGTGTGGCTCACTATCATGTTTCCAACAGCGGAGCCCTAGTAGCTCCGCCAACGGGAATCCTATACCATCAGTCCAACAGAGTTGCAAATGTCTTGCCTTGAAAGATGTGCGTATGACTGACTCCTGGACGTCAATTCAGCAAAATGCCTGGGGTAGCAGAAGTGGAATCGCCTGCCAAAAATCACCCCTGATGAAATCACAGAAAAAGATACCATATGACCTACAAATTGAGTGACATATGACATCAGACTCTGAAGACATCATTGGACATGACATCACTAAACAGTCATGGCAAGATGGATAAAAAAAATGAAAAAGACTTGCTAAAGCATAATGCAACTATAGTTTAGCAAACAAGCATATGTTAAGTAAAGTGATGCTGACAATTTTTTATTTTTTATTTTTTATTCATGCATTATTTATAAGTTGCTGGACATGCCACTAGAAGCTGCTACAGAAGTGACATCAAGTAATGGAAAGGAGGGGACTATGGAAATAGAAGAGAGCCAGGAAAATAGAGATGAAACTTGGGGTACTCTGTATGGAAGAACTTAAATGGAGGATGTATATCCTTAATCTGACTCACTTCGAATGATTTTACATGAATAATTTAATCCAAAACAGGACAGACCCCTTAATACCTATCACATTTTCAAGACAATGGATCAGGATGTGGAGGTCATTGTCAATCTATAGCATCATATGCTGCTGATAAGTCTACAATTATTAAGGTTGACTTTTGGTTAACATCAGGGGCTTTAATTACTTCCTCTTGTATGTTAAGGAGAGGTGCTTCTCTGCTTCTAGGCCTGAATCCCGAATGTGTCTTTTAGGAAATGAAATGAAATGAATGAAATGAAATTTGTACTTGTAAAGCGCACTTATACCCCCAAAGGGGTGTCCTGGCGTGGTACGCATACCGCTGTGGAACCCTTCCTGGCTTTTCCCTGTGAATTGTCCACTCCTGGGCACCCCCAGGGTGAAGCCAGGCATCCCAGCGCTGTTGGGGCCGTTGTGGAGATTAAGCAAGCTATTGCCCAGAGTTGCAGAGTGGGACCCATGATTAGAATAGGCACCGAGGCGAGAATTATCAGGTCCGAGGAAATTGAGCCCAAGACCCGCCGAGGCGGGAATTGAACCCTGGTCCCGGGCCAGATCTCTGCATCAGGGTCTGCCGCTCTAACCATTGAGCCACATTTTGGCTCCTTACCACAATTTTGCTAGGATTTTTGAATTTATAAGAAAATTAGAAATTAGGTCATAATTGGACAAGTCATAGCTATGCACCTTTGTTATTTTGAGGAACGCTAATTGCAGCTCTTCTCAGGTTGTCATGGACTACTCTATGATGCAGTGAAGCATTTACAATATCAGGCTACTGAGGTGATGTACTTGGTTAATAACGTTGGCTGGACAAGAATCCACTTGATCCACAGCATTGATATTTCTTACCAGTTTGGTCATGACTTCCTTTGATACAGGTGAGAAGTTCAAGAAGGACGTAGTAGACACATACTGTTCATCAGTAGCCTCCCGCGAGTGGTTGTAAGTGCCCAGTGTCAGCAATAATCTCCTAGGCACAGTACACGTTTAAGCTTAAAAGGATAGACAGGTCGCACAGAAAAGAAAATTTGTTTGGAGTCATTTCATTTTTTAAATACCATCTTGTAGCTTCTACCAAATGTGTTCTTGTCCCTGAAAGTGCACTGGCTGCATACTATGTTTTATTGTATTTAATTAATGTACATGTGGCATTGTAATGCACTTGGGAAAATGGGGAACTTTAACCATGTAGCAAAACCCTTTAGGTGAGTTTCAGAAAACCATGTAAGACGTACACTTTGGGAGTTAAGATCAAGTGCCAGTAATCCTCATAAATAAACTCTCTAGTTTGTAAACATTAAAACATATTGGTCACTTTCTTCTTATTCATGAAATATTATATACCAGTCATGATGCTATTCGTAATTTTTCAAACTGTATTTTCCTTATGGTGGAGGATTGCTATTTTCTTCACTATACAATGCTTATATATAAACTTTGAAAAAACACTGAAAAATCCACTATGTGCTTTCCTTGCCTTTTTATGCATACAGCTTTTCTGGCTTCATAACACAGTAAATACACCTGTCACACTGTGCCCTTGTAGATTATTTATACAGCTTAACAAGGCAGAAAACAATCATCTGATTTTAAAAAAAAGTTATGTACTGAAAGTAACAGCAACACTCAGAGCATATGTGAACAATGCAGCAGTTGATTTAAAATGTAATACAACTGTCATGCATTTCAATAACATTTTTACAGTTTAAAAATCAAACTAAACGTAATTCCTTTTCCTATAATTGATGTGAGATGAAGGAAATCGTCCCCCATCTCCCAGCATAACCCTCTTATTGCTCCCTTAGCAATCAATAGAAAGCTACTTGGGAGTAAAGAAAGAGACAAGTGATGGGTGTGGAAACCCCTTGTCCCACCCTTTGACTCCCACCAGAATCATATTTGCTGCTGAGAGGCTAGGGCAAAAGGCAAAACTCACGACAGTTCCTAGAATCTCCTTTTCTTCTCAAATAAAATTAGGTTTTACACTTGTAAAAACTTTCTATTTCAACAATTCTTCAAACGATTCTGCAATTTTATGTAGGATCCTCAATATAAGGTCTCAATTTTGTTTTATCATCACTTAACCTTGATATATAGCTAAAAAGAGGTGTTGTTTCTTTTTGTGAGAGTTTAAAGAATTATCCACACGAGTTCAGCTCACTGGAACTCAATGGTTTGTCAAGTTTTAGGACTAACATTTCAGTGCCAGATGGAGACCTGTTTCCAGCTTCAATTATGGCAAGTAGAGCATAGCACACTCCTGAAAAATGCACAGTGCAATAGCGTAAGCAAGTAGCATCAATGTACTCTGTGCTGCCTGAGGCATTGCATTATGCAATTCATTTTTAAAATGGACAGCATTACATACAACACCCAGTTTTAAATAGTTGTTCCAGCCAATACTCCAGGTACACAGGAAAGCCAACGCTTTTTAGTTAAAACCTATTCGTTTGGAGAATAAGACTCTAAAAAAGAGACATTTAGAGAATTCCCATGCATTGCATCAAAGTGAAAAAATGGATAATGCAGTTTCTCAAGCTAGTGTTTAGGGCTTTCCATTGAGACATTCTTCCTAAACAGGACATCTTCCCACATACACCAGTTTGAAACATGCATTGACAATGCAACTAGGTCTGGCTTTTTTATGTTGTAATTGTTAGTTTTAACGAAGAAATTGTTAAAAGAGAGAAACTTTGGGGCATATTATCAAGAAATTGCGATAAATATCGCAAAGCGCGCTCAGCGCTGTTTTACTTATCGCCGGCTATCGCTGGATTCCATCGCCGAGTTAGCGCGTTATCATCAACACTTATCTCCAAGGCGATAAAAAATCCAGCGATAGTGGCGAAATGCGTGAATATCGCTGGAAATCCAGCGATAAAACCTCAGCGATAGGGAAATCCTTGATAATACGCCATGGTGGACTTAGCCTGACAATCCACCTCCCATTGACGAGATGGCTAAGTCAGATTTTTTTGAGGTGTTAAAATCCGGCGAAAACCGCGGTTAGCGGGACTTTTTTCATCACTACGCGGTTGCGGGGCCGCGTTGTAAATACCGCGATGTTGTGTTACCGACCTTTCTCATGTTGTTTCAGGATGGCCCGCCTACTTTGCATCTCATTAGCGATGTATATCGCTAAGATGCGTAGCGTTAGAAATTCGGCTGCTAACATGCGCTAATGCATGTTAGCGACGCCTTGTTAATATGGCGATAAGAATATCGCCGCTTTAGCGGCAAAAAGTGCCGCTAAAGCGGCGATACTGCCCTTGATAATATGCCCCTTTGTATTATAGATAGGCTAAATTACCTCCTGCCCTACATTATAAGGACATTGCAAGTCAGCGACGAGATCTATGACCATATATAGGGGCAAGGCCAAAGACTGATTTTTTTTTATGCTCATGGAATTTGAGGAAAATTGCAATATCCTTTTAATTTATGTCAGAGGGTATTTTATTTCTTTTAATACATTGTCACACCATGGCCCTTATAATAAACCGCTTAAATCATTAGGGGCCTATTCATAATGGTATATCTGCATGTGCATATTTACTACTAGTAAATTTACTCTTACACATTTGAGTAACTTTACTACTTTGGGCAATTCACAAAATCCGAGTGTAAAGTTACTCCAGATTGTACACTTACATGTCTCTACCTCTTGAAAAAGGGGTGGATCCAAATTCATTAGTGTGAAGTTACTACTGTCCAAATGGAGCATTAGAACGTTCTTCACCACACATGGCCCACCACTGATACACTACAAAACAATACAACCACTGATACAATAAATACAATAGAACCACTATTACTGCAACACATTCTGATAGAAAATAATAGAGGTAGGGTCTTAAAGTAGAATCACCAATAGGAAATAATGCTAAATTTAATTAAAATATTTAAAATATAAACAATTTAAATGTAATGCTTAAAAAGTATCTAAAACTAAAATATATATTTATTTTAACACATTTTATTTACAATTTCTGACAAAACATTAATGTAACAATTGTTATTGAATATGATTAAATTACTTTTAATTCATTCTTTTCACCACTGCTAATAATTATGAATACATAATGCAAAAATATATATGTTTTTTACTTTAGGCAGATTTTTCTTGTTTATTAAAGTATGTTACTTTAAATATATTTAAAATAATTAAATAGTTAATTCAAAACTAAGAGGGTCATTACGATGGCGGGCGGACAAAGTCCGCCCGCCATCGCAACGGAAAAAGGGACCGCCCGCAAGAGGTGCGGCGGTCCCGCTGTGCCTATTAGGATGCGACCGCCACCATGGCGGTCGCATCCTGTATATTTAACATTGTGGCGGGCAGTACTGTATTCAGCACCCGCCACAATGTTAAAAGGGCATGTTGTGCATTTGCATGCACAAAGTGACAGGCACCGCACGGTGCCTGCCGCCTTGTGCATGCAAATGTCGGGGGTACCATGGGTACCCCCCAAGTGCAGCCACCCACCCCCCCAACCACCTGGGGGCCCGCAACGGGCCCCCAAAGGAATTCTCCGCATGCCTTTCCATGGTGGAGTCTCCGCCATGGAAAGGCATGAGACCGCCATCATCGTAATATGGATGGCGGTGCCTGCAAGGCACAACCACCATATTGCAGGCCTCTTCCACCTGGTAGGCAATCGGGCGGATTGCCTACCGGCGGAAAACTGGCGGACGGTCTTTCCGTCCGCCTGGGTCCCCACCGCCATCGTAATATGGCGGGGGGAAATGTTAGGCGGGCGGACGAAAATGGCAGGCGGATCGCCACCGCCATACGGGCGGCGGTGATCCGTCCGACATCATAATGACCCCCTAAGTTAATAGTGCTGTAGATTTTTTGTTCTAAATGTAAAATAAATAAGCAAAATCAACTTACAATAATAGTTAACATAAATAATATTTTAATATTGTTTTTCCTGTTTATTAAACCTTTTATAATTTCCACAGCTTTATCATATTGAGATATCCACTTCGGTGGCAGAAATCTCATTATGGGAAATTATTTGGGAAAAGTTTTAAAAAAATTATTAAATCTGAAAAGAATTTGTAAAAATATGTTTATGCCAACTATTAACGTGAATTAATTGTATGTATGTATTTTAAAATAGATATTTGCATGTATTTATTTTAGAAAATAATAAAATTCTACAGTACAGTAAATTAAAGCAATTATCTGAAATATATTAAATACAATTATTTTCCTGTAGTTTAAATTAAACATAACATTTCCACCTAAATTAAAAAACATATTTTTATATATATTAAATTAAATTAATTTATATTTTTAACTAGTTTAAATAATTTAATTTAACATTATTAGCTATGGGGTTTTATTTTAAGCCACTACATGCATTATTTTCTTTGGGAGGGTATTGCAGTACTAGTGGCTAGCCATGTTTGGTGCTGGACTTATTCCATCTCTGAACTGGAGTACATTTACTATTGTTTGGGGTCCTGTTTTGCTGTAGTAACATTAGAAGTGCAGTTTGTGAATAGCAATGGCATTACACTTTTTTATGTAGGAGCATGTCCCTCTCTAAACCCCTCCATAGACCCCTTTGTACTACTCCCTGAACCCTTCCAATTTAGTAATAAGCATGCCCTTTTTCCTAGCCAGGCCCCCTTGTCCTTCCATATTTACTACTAAGGCTCCTATTAAGATGTTGGTCAGAGTTGCCTCCAACGACACCCTTTCTGTGTGAGAACCGACCGACCATAGGTCGGCGGTTCCGCACACCCTATTACAATGCGACCACACATGGTGCGATCTCAAACTCCCATTTCTCAATGGGAGCTTGTGCGGCGGGCAAAAACCGCCCGCAGCACAAGCTCCCATTGAAAAAATGGGAGTTTGCGGAAATCCCTGCACTATGTGGCAGGCACATAGTGCAGAGAAATTCAGAGGGGCCACTGCCACAACCACAGGACGCAGAGTGTTGGGGGCCCTGCTAGGGGCCCCCAAAGTCACTTTCCGGCAGCATTTCCATGTAGGAAAGCCTGACATGGAAAGGCTGTCAGAAACCGGCATCATAATCCTGATGGGGGAAACGCCGTCCTGAAGGTATTATGGGCGGTTTTTGACTGGCCGACAGGCTGCTTGAGCCCGTCGGAACCCGGTCAGATTGACCGGCCGGTTTATACTCCGACCGCCGACATTGAAATTCGGTGGTGGGACTGTAAACCTACGATGTTGGTCAGTAAGCCTCCGACAAGCGGTCGGAGGCTTACCGACCGACATCGTAATGAGGCCCTAAATTGTAAACTTACATGTGTGAGTATCTCCCCATAGAGAAGCTAGGAGGTGACGATTTACACTCATAGGTATGTGACTTGCACTTTGTAATAAGTAGTAAAACTGTAGTGTTACTCATCAAACTAAAAAATCCAGTATTGGGATTTGGGCCCTACATGTCTAGAAATTGGAAATGTTGTAGAACTGAGACTAGGCCAGTAATTACCAGTTTTACAATACATTTCTGTAGAATATTTAAGTTTAATGCGGGACCTCTGACAGGGAAAAGAAAGGCTGCTGTCTTTATTGACCCTACGCTTATTTAAAGAGTCAGGAATCAGCAAGAAAGAAAGTGTCCTCTGGTGGAATAAGGACAATTGCCTGCGTTACTCAATCGAGAAAACATCAAAGCAAATATTTATGAAAATGATATAACAAAAAGTCCCCCAGGCAAAAAACATTTTTTTTTATGCAAAATGCTATCATGAAAAGTCAGCTGAGGAGGTAAACTGCAGACGTCCAATATACATATGCCATTTATGAAAATGAAATTAAATAAAAATGATATTTATAAAGCACTTGGATGTCCAGGAGGCATCTTGGCACTGGATTTACTTAAGTCAAAGTGGAGAGATCGGCTTGGCTCAGTGAGTGAGGGGAACTATCTGGCAAAGGCCAACAATTGGCTAAACAACCAGGTTTTTAGGCTTTCCTAAATTGAAGAGGGCTTGTCATTTCCTTTACTTTAAGATGGAGGGTACTCCATAATTTGGTCGTACAAGTGACACAGCTTCTGCCTCCCCAGGAGGATTTTGGGAATTTTGGAGCAACTGCGTTCTTGGCTGCAGATGAACACATTGGCCTAGAGGGACTGTACTAAGAAGAACTGCATTTAAGGTACTCAGGGCCTGAGTTATGAAGTGCTTTAAAGACAATATATAGAGCCTTATAAGCAATGCACTTCTTTAAGGGTAACCAATGCAGCTCTTTAAGCACCAAGGATGCTGACTGACACTTGGGGACTCTGTGTAGAAGTTGGGCTGCTGAATTTTGCAGTATCTGCAGTTTATTAGGGAGTTTTAGCTGCATGTTGGTATACAGTGCATTGCATTAGTCTAATTTGAATAAGACTAGGGCAGTGACCACTGTCTTTTGCAAGTTTTTTGGGATGAATGGAAGTATTTTTCTTAGCATCTAAAGAATATAAAAAGCAGAAGATGTTACCGATTTGACTTTCAAATGTCAGCCTGTTGTCAAAGAGAATCCCTAAGTTTCTCTCTTTCTTGACAGGTGTTAGCAGTACACCCATTTCCTGGAGCGACTAGTTAGGAGACCAGAGGAGGTGTTATTCCTGAACAAGAGAACCTCTGTATTTCCTGAGTTCAGTTTTAGGCAATTATTTTCCATCCAATTGCTAATTTGCAGCACACAATCATTACTGGACACTGAAACCGCTATCTGGGTATCATTCAGCGTAAGATATCACTAAGAAACCAAATGATTTTATAAGCCTGGCCAGGGGATAATATATAAGTTAAAAAGAGTGGGGCTTAGGGCAGATCCCTGTCGCACTCCACATGGGAGAACAAAGGGATCGGATACAAATTGGTATAGAGGTACAAGTTGTTACCATTCAGAAATGAAGGAATTTACAAGAGCTTAAGCTGCTCCCCTGATTCTTAAGGAGTAGAGAAGGTCAATCAAAAGGTTGTAATTGACCATGTCAAATGCCGCTGAGAGGTCTAATAAAATCTATGCCGCATTTCCTCCTTTGTCAAGAGTGGATCTTATGTCTTCAGTTGCCACGATTAGGGCGGATTCCGTGCTATGTTCATTTTGAAAGCTGAACTTAGTGGAATAAAGCAGATTATTTGCATTTATAAAGGAAGCCAGATTCATGGTGTCTCGACTATCTTGGCAGGGAAAGTCAAATGAGATATAGGCTGATAACTACTAGGATCTTCAGAGGAGAGACTGGCCTTTGTTTTTACAATGGTTAGGAGATTTTATTAAAGATGTGAACTAGGTCCCGATATCCGATCATATTACTGGGCGGCCCACCTGGTGGTTATAAACCAATGGGTGCACCGGCCCCATGATGAACCGCTGTGCAGGATAGATCGATGGATTATGGGCCATGGAGGCTATAAGGCCGCCCTGTACAAGAATCCACACCACCAACACCTGATGGGTCCGACGGCGCAAACAGTTCTTCTCTGGCATCAAGTGACAAAAAAACTGGGGTGGCACAGTAAAGTGATGCAGGCAACCCCCCTTTGGGAGGCCGAGACACTGGGAAAACTTGGCTAATGTGTGGGATTTCACAACTGGGACACCATAGACATTTCTAGGGTGGGAGACCTGTGGGTCCGGGGGAAGACAAATACTCAAATTCACAGAGCTGCAAAGAGAATATGAAATGTCTTCATCAGAAGCAAATAGATACTTACAAATACGCCATGCCTTGAAGGCAGCTATCCCAACCGATCAAGAACTCCCAGAGGCCCCCCCGCTGGAAGATAGATTACTGACAGACTACATGACGCGCAAAGCCATCTCCATGACTTATGAAAAAGTAATCAACAATCTGCCAGACCCCCTCACATGACTCCGCTCTCAGTGGCAAACAGACATAGGGAATCTGGACGATGGGGAATGGCAAGAAGCACTTTCTTCCCTCCGAGAAGTTGCCATCATTGTGCGCCTTAGGCTGATACAACTTAAAATACTCCATAGAATATACTGTTCATGTGAAACACTGGTCAAAATGGGAAAAATGGAGAATACTTATTGCAACCGTTCATGCACCCAAGTAGGCACGTTTTACCATATACTATGGGACTGCCCAGTAATCCAACACTATTGGAAATGGGTGGTGTCGGAGCTACGGCAAGTTTGCGGGAAGAATCTCACTTTACAGTCCAGGATGTGCCTATTAAATGTGTGGTAAGAGACAGATGCTACCCACATGGAGCAGGTTTGGGTGACATTGGGGATGACAACTGCAAAACGGAACATTGCTCGCAAATGGGGAGCATCAGATCCTCCGACATTGGAGGAGTGGCGGAGAGACATGGACTGATGCATGTTGGCTGAGAAAGCGGTCTTTGAACTAAGGGGACGCCCTCTGAAATGGAACGAAGTGTGGGGTGGCTGGAATGCGCACAGAGGAAATATATGAACCCCTCCACTTACACATAGGAATCGCCCCGGTCGGCTCGAGGACATAACAGACGAGAATGTCTAGACAAGTTACAATGCAAGCTATAGATTCTGGGATTGTCTGCTACTGTCTTGATTGTCATGAATAATAACTGTCAATTAATAAGCTGTAACATGTTATTCAAATAATAAAAAGATGTTATAAAAAAAAAGATGTCAACTAGGTGAGCAATATTATTTCTGGGACCGGCTGAAGTGTTTTGGAGGACAAGGGTCATTAGGAGAACCTGATTTCATAGCCTTAATCAGACTAGTACCTGTTTAACTGAGAACCACAGTTCAGCTGGAGTTGCCCTGTGTGTTGCGTACATTTGTTCTGGGGCTAACTTACTTACTGCTATCTATCCAAGAGTGATAGTCAGACACAGCATGGTATAAGTCTTATAAGGGTTTTAGCGTTGTTTTAGTGAGAACCAAGTCTAGTGCGTCTGATTCAATTTTGTAACATGGCGGATTTTCCTGGCAGACTGAGGAGGGGTAAGGGAGGCACAACGAGGAGAAATATCTTTATTTCTCCTCGTTTTTCCTTTTTCTATGTGTGCTGCATTCTGCAGCACACATAGAAAGAGGAAAACGCCTCATGTGATTATTTTTGTACAGAAAGGTTTCCCTTCCTGTACAAAAATAATCATCCCCGCAACGCAGGCACCCTTGCACCATGGTGCAAAGGTGCCTGCGTTGGCGCACGACAGCCCATTGTGCGCCGGCGCAAGAGAAAAGGACAGGAATGCGCCGTATCTATCCTGCCCTTTTCTTTTGCCGTAGGGCAGCACAGCAGGAAGGCCTGCTGCGCTGCCCTACGGCAAAACCTCATAAATGAGGCCCGAAGTCTCTACCGAACCGGTTCTCCAAATGAAAATTTAAATCTCCTAGAACTGTGCAATTTGCGGTGTTAAATCTGGATTCCAGGTATGGGCTGAAAGCCTGGATGAAACTAGTCGTAGAGGCCACAGTGCGATGAATAAGAAGCCCACTAAAGGTATTGTTGGAATTTAGTTCGATTTTAAAAGAGAGTGCTTTGCATTCAGCAGTCAGCAGTGAGAGTATTTGTGGAAAAAGTGGCAGTCAGCTGTTCGCGATAGACTATCGCTAATCCCCTACCTTTTTTTACAGGTCGGTCTAGTCTATATATTGAGTATACTAGTGGAATAGCAGGCACCAGTTCAGGACTGGAGGAGGGATCAGCCCACGTTTTGGTGATCACTATCTGTTGGGTTTTAAGGTGTGTAAATTGCTAAGATGCCCTCAATCTCACGGGAAGCATCGCTCTATTACCTCTAGACCCTTCCATCGAATCACCCCGTCAGCCCTGAGTGAAGCGCTCATCCTCCACCTGCTATCCCTCAGTGGCAACCTTGAGAGCGATGCTCACCACTTGGAGAATTGGCTCCAGCAACGCTCCCTGGCGCTCGCTCCTCCATCCACTCACTCCCCCAAATCCAATAGGACTTCGGCCCCTTGGTTCAACGAAGTTCTCAGGAAGAGCAAAAGTAACGGCAAACGACTGGAGAGAGCATGGCGGAACAATTTCAATTCTGAGGACAAAGTAATCTATAAGCATGCTCTAAAGGTCCAATACAAAAAGATTTATGTAGAGAAAAAAAATTTCTTCTCAGCTAAAATCAAGTGAGCTGACAATCAAAGTAAGGAAATTTTCAAAATAGTGAAAAATTTCTCCGCCCCGAGTGCGGTCACCAGAGTTTTCACCCCCACTAGCGAATGGACAAATCAACTCGCCCTATACTTTTACGTCAAAATTAAAACTATCCAAGATTCCTTTGCAGAATATGTCCGGACAAAGGGAGGGAGCGTAGTCCCGCTACCCTCCAGCGTCCCTATCGGGGGTCCCTCTCTCACACAGTTTCCCCCTATCCCTTTGGAGACGTCTCTCGAGATTCTGAAAGGCCTTAAGTGAGGATCTCCCTCTGACCCTTGTCCGGCCAAAGTGCTGGCATCCATAGCAGAGATCATTAACCCAGCTGCCAACACCGTCCTCAACTCCTCGCTGGAAACTGGCCAGGTGCCAGGCAGATGGAAAAAAGCGAAAATCCTCCCACTATTTAAAAAAACCGTCTGCCGGCCCCCTGGTAGCTTCCAACTACAGACCGATATCACTCCTTCCTTTCTTCTCCAAAGCCCTCTAGAAGTATGTGAATTCAGTGACCACAGAATACGTGGATACTAATAATTTGCTCCACCACAGCCACCTGGCTTTAGATCCAACTTCAGCACAGAAACTGCCTTACTTGAAATTTCTGAGTCTATTAAGGAAATATTAGACAAAGGGAGCGGTATTGATCTTGCTTGACCTCTCCGCGGCCTTTGACACCGTGCCCATGACCGTCTCCTGCACAGACTCCTGGAGTGTGGCCTCGGAGGCACGGTGTTCAAATGGTTCACCTCCTTTCTGGAGGATAGACACCAAGAGATCTGGTCCCCTCCCTTTGCTGCTCCCATTCCCCCCATGCAGGTGGGTGTTCCTCAGGGCTCTATCCTGAGCCCGACACTGTTTAATTTATATATGGCCCCCCTTGGCCCCCTGGTGGAAGGAAGCGGCGCAACAATAATTTCGTATGCTGACGACACGCAGCTGTTGTTCACATGCGACAAGGGCGAGGACTTCATAGGCGAGAAGATCAACAAATGCCTGACGGGGGTCTTTACTTGGCTCAGGGAGAACCAATTAAAATGTAACCCTGAGAAATCCGAAATAATCTTCTTCGCCTCTTCTCCTCATGATGACTGGCGACAGTGGTGGCCATCAGACACGCCATCTCCTTCAACCCCAGTTAATACAGTTAAGAACCTGGGGGTTAAGTTGGATGACACCCTGTCCATGAAAGCTTAAATTCAGGCAGTTGCGTGTTCCTGTTTTGGCCTTCTACGAATGATAAAGAAATTTCTCCCTTTACTACATATTACCCACAGGAAGACCGTGGTCCAAGCCCTCATTGTCTCCAGGTTGGATTACGTAAACATTCTGTACCTGGGTCTCCACTAGTACCTACTAAGAAGGCTTCAGGTGGTCCAGAATGCGGCCGCCAGGGCGATCCTCATGTTGGGACCCAGAGCTCGGATTTCGCCTCACCTGAAAGCTGTGCATTGGCTCCCCGTCCGTAAGAGAATTCACTTCAAAGCCTTGGTCTTGGCTTTCAAGTCTTTTCATGATATGGGCGCTCATTATATCAGGAAGAGGGTTCTACACTATGTCCCTGCCAGAACCCTGAGATCCTCTTCTCGGCAGCAGGCGATTGTTCCTAAGTTTTTTCGCACCCGCACCGGTGGCCGCTTCTTTTCAAGTTCAGGCTACCCGTGTGTGGAACCTCCTGCCGTTATCACTCAGACAGGTGCCTGACTTAATTACCTGCAGGAAGCAGCTGAAAACTCGGTTATTTCTTCAACAACCTTTAACCTTCCCCCTTCTCATTAACAGCAACAGTCCTGCCGTGAGGTCCTCAGCACCGGGACACTCTTCCTGAGTAGCTGTGCGCTCTATAAGTACCCATTAACATTAACATTAACATAAATGCCAGGTCCAGTTTATGGGCATCTAAAAAATCACTGAACTCAATTTTGTTTTTCATAAAGGATCTGGCGTTTATTAAAGTGAACGTGAACATGTGTTCTTTAGCTGGCTTATTTGTGGTAACTGGACTAGCTCAGTTTCTAGCTTTGTAACTGGTTAGTGAAAGCTTACAAGCAGGACATTTCATCATGCCTGCAGTCCCCAAAGGTTCCAGGACAGTGCATTTGGGTTTCTTACCAGAAGCATTGAGCTTGAGCTTTAGCAGTTCCTCCCTTGTATACTTTTTCATAGTGGTGAGGTACGGTATGAAACAGGCAGGGGGGCTAGCATTGGGCGCTGTCCAGGCCCGGATGGGAGCAGACGGCTTGCCTTTGTCGCGCTGGATGCGCATCCACGATACCACTGGCATTGGAAGGACTAAGAGCTCTCACAGACTCCTCCCCCAGCTGTCTGATTGGTTCCCCCTAAGCAAATGAGAACAGAGTATGGTGCATCCCAGAAGACAATATCAAAACAGAATGTCCCCCTGTGTGCATGCTTGCCCACCCATTCGCGTGACGTTTCCAATATTTGGCAACGCGGATTGCGTGTTGGGGAGAAATATTTCGCAAACTGCACCACGCGGGCATGCATGGGCACGGCCATCTTGTTTTCTTCTCTGTTATGGTGCTGGGGCCTACTTTTCAATCCTGCTTTTCCCCAAAAAAATGTCTGATCTTTTTTATTTATTATCTTTCCCTCGATCTTCTTAAGTGTATATTTTGTTTTTTCTACTTTTTGTGTTTTTTAGAGTTATGTAGTGTTTTTTTCTCTAATATTTGCTTCCTAATTTTTTTTACTTCCTTCCTTCTTCTCCCTTAATTTTGTTATACTTTCTACATTTTCTTTTCCGCCCCCCCAGCCCCCGCATCATGGCAGAGACCCGTACCAAAAAGGAGGCAAAGAAGAGCTGCCTTCCTTGTGGAAGGCGGCGCCCGGAAGGGGTGCAGCCTCGGGCCTTGTTTTCAGAGGTGGAGGTGGCAGCGCTCGTTTTTTTTGTACAGCGCCACCTCCCCTCATCCCTGGCACCAGGCGGTAGGCCTGGGTCCTGGTACGGGCTCCGGGAGCGCCAGCAGCGGTGCGAGAGGGTGCGCTGGGCAGTTTATCGCTGCTCTAGGGTTCGGCGCACCCACAACCAGCTGACGCACCGGTGGTCCAACATCCTGGACCGAGAGCAGGACCTGCTGGACCTGCTAGGGGTTGAGGTCGCGGGGCTTGGTGAGTAGCTAATTATTATTATTATTATTATTATTACTGTTGTGTGTTCTATGTTATTGCTAAAAAAAATTCCCAAATAGCAAGCATGCTGCTCACATGCAGGTAAGTTACTTAATGTTTACAAATCTTATATTATGTGATTGTTATTCTAGACAGGTGCTCACGGCTGCCTAATTGTTCTTGTTTGCAACTTTGCTCTCGCTGGGGGTGATTATGTAAGAACTTAAGTTAAGTAACGCAGACAAGAGAGGGACTCCTTTCCTTTGTCCTGTCACTACTAAGATAGTAAGTATTAGTAATTTAGCGGTGCACGTCCTCTCACTTCAGTTCTTAGTACCTTTTTGTAGCTCGTACAGTGACAAGTAAACAACCAATTTGGTGTATGCATGCATCTATCTATGCATTTAAAGACAAAGGGGACGATTCACAGAACTAATCTGAGACAAAATCCTAAACTTACTACTTCTGGTTAACCCTGGGCGGAGTTCACGGAGTTGCACTACGCGGAACACCGCGAAGTGCAAAAAAAACTCAGTCGCACTATGCGGAGCTCCGCGAGCGGCGGAGTACGATAGAAAAATGCTGTTCGCAGTGATTGCACAGTGCCGGCTGCTTGTCCGCACTGTGCAATCATTGCGAACGGCACCATGCACAGTGCAAGTGGTCCCTGCTTTCCTTTTCTGCCGCTCGAGTAGATTTTTACTCGAGCGGCAGCTTTCTCAACGCGAACGGGCAGTTTCTCAACGCGAGCTGTCGCGAGCATACGCGACCACTCGCAATTGGAAACCTGACCCCCCGCGTTGAGAAATCTCGCCAGGATGTTGATTTTCCACGCTCGCGCTCACCAACTTGATGTTGACGATCGCGAACGAGGAAAAATCTCGCCAGGAGGTTGATTTTCCTCGCTCGCGGTTGCCAACTTGACGTTGACGAACACGAGCGAGAAAAAACTTCGCTCCGCAACGCGAAGCGGAGTTTTTCGGAACTCCGCGATCTCCGCGTAATGCGGAGTGCAGAAAACTCCGCAAATTCCGCGAGCGGAGCGGAGTTCACCGCCCAGGGTTACTTCTGGTATTCACAGAAGGCACTTATGATTTTTGGTATTCACAGAAATCACTTACGACTCCTAACTTTACGTCCGCAGTCGGGCCGGAATCTCCGCACCCCGACCGTACTCTCCCCACCCGGACCGTACTCTCCGGCTAGGGACGTACTCTCCTGCTCGAGCCGTAATCTCCGACTCGGGCCGGATAAAATGTAATCAATGGGCTGGAATGCAATTTTTACAAAAAGGAACATTAGGAATGTGTGATAAATGGTAGAGGAGGTCATGAAAAATAGTCCGCGCAGGGAAAAGGATATGGCCAGACACTACATCATAACCCAGAAAAGTTTGCTCCTTTGTATCATGGTACAATTTGCTCTCCCCTCAATGTTGACTGTAGTGTCAACACCACAGTCAACACTAAGGGGCATATTCTCAAGGACTTATCTCTGATTTATCGGCACTTTAGCGCCGCAAAAGTGGCAATAGATTTATCGCCCTATTCTCAAGCTGGTGGTGCAAACTGCTGATATCGCCAGTTTTCCAGCGATAGCTGCCGCAAAAACATCGCCACGGATGACAGCGACAACTAACGCTAATGATATGCAGAGTAGACGTTCCCGTGCAAAAACACACGAAAACACCACTTCGCGATATTCTCAACGACCAGCCAGATCTACGAAGCGATCCAAAAACAGGCGATCAGGCGCGTTAGCAGCAGGGATTTAACACCTGCTCATTACTGGTGTTAAGCAGGACGACAACCTGCAGTAGAAAGGGAGCCCAGCCCAGAGCCACATCTGAAGACCAACACATGTCATGAAGCTACTGATCATGCAGCTCGGAGACCCAAGAGGGCCACAACATCCACCGCCACCACCCCCAGGTCCCCCCCCGGACTACCACAGAGGCAGCGCAGAACAAGACAGCGGACCTTCCGAAAACGCACCAGCCTCACAGACTTAACGCCAGAGGATGTCATTGCCCACTACAGCCTCAAAAGGACAACCATCCTCCGCATCCTGACCCACATTGCCCACAGGCTGATGGTACCAACACAGCGGACAACCAACATCCCTCCGCAGACAAAGCTGCTGGCTGTGCTGCATCTGTTGGCCTCTGGTACCTTCCAACCAACAACTGCCAGAGTCGGAGGAGTCTCACAGCCAGCCCTATCAAAGTGCCTCACACCTGTCTTGGATGCCATCATCAGCTTGGTACCCCAGCACCTTCACTTCCCCCACACTGAGCAGGAACAGCTGGAGCCCAAGCAAAGCTTCTACGCCATAGCTGGCTTCTCGCACGTGTTGGGGCAATTGACTGCACACATGTCCTACTTGTGCCCCCTGCCGACACTGCACACAATTACCGCAACAGAAAGCACACGCAATCCATCAATGTGCAGGCAATAGTGGACCACCGGGGACTCTTCACCAACGTCGTCGCCAACTACCCAGGCAGTGTGCATGATTCCTACATCTTCCGACAGTCCATCATCAACCAGCGCTTCCAGGATGGCACCTATGGAAATGCACTGCTTGTTGGTAAGTACCAAATGAACACACCACACACCTCAACTCCACAACAACCCTGGGCGTAGTTTGCGTAGTCACGCTACGCGAAGTTGCAAAAGCGCTACGCGTAGCTACGCGAGCGTGCGTAGTTGCTTGTCCCGCCCGTTCGCGATGCGTTTTTCTTGCTCGCGAACGTGTATTGCGTGTTCGGGACGCTGTTTGCGTGCTCGGGGGACAGTATCTCGCGAACTTACCCATGTGGTCGCCTATGGGCGCGGCCATCTTGTTTTTCACTTGTCCCGCCCATTCGCGATGCCTTATTTCCTGTTCCGGGTCACGTATAGCGTGTTCGCGAGGCGCATTTCATGTTCGGGAACGCGTCTTACGTGTTTGCAACGCTTTTTAGGTGCTTGGGGGGAAATATCCCGCGAACTTACCCACGCGGTCGCGATGGGCGCAGCCATCTTGTTTTTCACTCTATGCTATGGTTCTGGGGCCTGCTTTTCTATCCTCCCTCTATCCTTGCAATCCTTAGGTTTTTACCCTGTTTTTCTGATCTTTTTTATTTATTATCTATCCCTCTCTGTCCCTAAGTCTATATTTTGCATTTTATTTCTACTTTTACTGCGTTTTTTTCACTTTTCTACTGTTTTATATTACTTCCTTCTTTAAGCTCCTACTTCTTCCCCTAACTTTATTTTTCCCTTCTAAATTTTCTTTTCCGCCTCCCGCTCACCCCAGAACCATGCCTAAGGGTACTACCGGCTCCTGCGCCCAAGAGCCGCCTGCCTTGCGGCAGACCGCGCCCTGCAGGGATGCAGGCCCGGGAGCTTTTCGGCGAGGCGGAGGTGGCCGCCCTTGTTTTTTTTGTGCAGCGCTACCTCCCCTTGACCTTGGCAGCAGGCGGCAGGCCTGGCTCCGGGTACCCTACCCAGGAGTGTCACCGCCAGTGGGCGAAGGTGCGCCAGGTAGTGTTTCGATGCTCAGGGGTCCGGCGCACCCATAACCAGCTGGCCCACCGGTGGTTAGACATCTTGGACCGGGAGCAGGACCTGCTGGACCTGCTAGGTGTCGAGGTCGTGGGGCTTGGTGAGTAGCTAATATACTAGTAGTATAAGTATTGTGTATAATTTTTTTATGAATAGCAAGAATACTGCTGCTTACATTGCAGGTAAATTACGTTTCAAAATCTTCTGTCATTGTAGGACACAGGTGCTCGGCGGCGGCGCTACTCTTACTTGTTTGCAACTTTGCGCTCGCTTGGGCTGATTATGTAAGAGTTTACTTAGAGAACTTAAGTTAGGTAATGCTATTGCTAGAGAGACTCTAGTCCTTCCTTTGTCCTCCTGTCACTAAGAAGAGATAGTGGTGGATGGATTGATAGGTTTAGGTAGTATTAGTTGGTAATTTTTTAGAGGTCTGCGTGACGCATCCTCTGTCACTGAGTGCTGCTTACCCCAGTCCTTAGTAGAACCTTTTGTAGTTTGTTTAGTGAGTGGTAAGGCTTAGCAGTGACACTAGCAGAAAATCAGACGCAACCAACCAACAATTTGGTGTATGCACAAATTTATGCATGTGTCCTCCATCTATGCATTTTTGAGGGCTAAAATTGAAATGCAGACTTAGTGAACAATTGGCACGTTTGGAATATGTGGGCTAGGTCAGGTGGTACTACTTAGGCTTAGTTATTATTCTGGAATGAGAATGGAACACTGGATTAGTGTTCATAAATAATAAGTAGACGGTCCGTGAATCTCGCAATAATACTACTAGTCGATCTGATTAGATAGGTCAATTTTATTGCAATTGTTGTTTCCTAAAATGTTTTTTGAGCGTTTTTTAAAATATTTAATTTGTTTCACAGTATACCAATCATTAATGTTTGTCTCTTTCTTTATTATATCTTACATGATCAGCACCCAGGGGCAAGACGACGGGGTCAGAGTCGGCGGGACAAGATCAAGATGCCTCCCAGGGCCAGGACCGATCCTCTACCGAGGGCTCTGCTGCTGGCCCCAGTAAGTCCTCCAGTGGTTAATATTAATAATTATATTTCCCTAACTTTTACTGCACCTTATTTTTTCCGAACTATTATTTCTGTTTCCTAATTCTATTTTTTTCCAAATCTTCTTCGATCTAGACTGTTTCTAAATTCTTGTTATCCCTGCCTCTAACTGCCTCTGCTATGACTCTCTGTACTACTACTATTAGTCTGTCTGTAGCTAAGCTTGCCCACTCTTTATTTAAAAGGTTTTAAATAAAACTCAGATTCACCAATAGCTCTAGCCACTGAGTCCAGTCCTTTGGGTTGTCCTCTTCTAGTCTTCTTAATCTTGAGGCTTTTCGACAATTCCCACCAACAAAATGCCCAACCAGATATTTGACTATTTTTGATAGGATATAGTACATACTACTACTGTTGTGGGGATTCTGCACAGCCACATACAGAACTATGCACAAGAAAATAGGATGTTGGTGATGGGAGGTTGGCCCTTCCTCACACCTCAGTCAGAACCCACAATCCCCTGACCGACTAGCTATAGTCTCTCATTAGGTCCCCGAACCCCCCCCGAAGACACCCAATGATTAGACAACCCAGAACATAACACCCTTTCGCTCACTCACTCGTGTAAGTCCACCACACCAAATACCACAGAGTCTATGTGTAAGTTCAAAAGGTTTATTTTCAACTAACAAGCTCTGTACGTTGTTCTACAATTCAATTCAGTATACTATACGAGACAGCTCCAACAGCCAAATGCATAAGATTAAAACAATAAACATTGTTACAAGTCCATCGAAGACAAAAGATCTCTGTGCGAATTCTGAGGGACCCCTCACCTTAGAACGTAGAAGTACTGGTTACATCATAAGCTCTGCAAAGCTCTAGTTCGTAGAAGGGAATCTTCCGCCTGTTATGAGAAAAATGGTGCATGTTAGATAGTATAATGCAAGCATTTCTCAGTCATGCCAAAAAATGTAGCATGTTATGGCTAAGCAATACGGACTGACCAGAACTCCATAACAAAGTGGTTTGTTTTTTGACCTCTTGTACGCAACGCTCAGACAGTAGCTGTATGAGCTCATGTGGGCTCAAAGGCGTCTTACACAACAAGCTGCGAGGTAACATCACGTGCGCAAAAGACATGAAGCTAAAATGGTTGCATGGCTCAGGCTAACTTTGCAAAGAGTAGAGTAGACTAGAATGACCCTAGGGACCATAACACTACTAGTGTCTACTCTACTCTAGTACCCGATTTGGACTAGTTATGTATGTTGTATATGTATGTATTAACTTTTTTTCCCAATCTTGCTAGTGAAAAAGAATAAATAGGGGGAGGTGTATATATGGCATCTAAAAATGTGTAATGTTTTTTCTAGGCGTACTACCGACCACCAGTGCCGGGGCCAGCGGCGATGGCGATGCGGCCATTTCGGAGGGAGCAAGAGATGCGGCACCTGCAGGAGCTACAGGGGGTGAGCCAGCAGCAGTGGCGGGCGGTGTTAAGTTATATTCCTTACTTATTGACATTACACTAGCGGGAAGGGTGTACACTCACTGTACTGTTGAGACTTAGTAAGTATGAAGTTGTAGTGAACATTAGACAACGGTTGAAGAAGACACCCTTTACTTAGCAATAGCATTAGCAGCGTGAGTTGAGTAACCAATGGCCTCTTCTATCTGACTCCAACTCAGCTGTGAAAGTTTTATGGAGAAGACTAAAAGTCAGATCAGATGACCTTGATGGATGTGTTGAACAAAAAGGGAAAGAAGGGTGGAAGGAGGAAGGACGGGCGAGATGTAATATGACTGGCAGAGAAGGATACGTTGGAAGCATGCATAGGTCGGTGGCTGATAGGAATCAGATGCATGGGTTGTTGAAGGATGGGTGGAAGGTGAAAGAAAAGTTGCCTGCCTGGGTGGGCGGCACCGTATGGGTGGATAGGATAGCAAGAATCGTCAGCAGTGTTTGGGTCAAACTCAAAGCCAAGGCAAGCAAGGAAGGACGCATGGGTGGTTGTTGGTGAAACAAACTAAGGTTTGTTGAGAGATTAAGAAGAATGATAGACGTTTACTTTGAATGGATGGATGCCTGGATGTATTCATCATAGATAGCATAGGTGGAGACTGTCACTGGATGCAGACCAGAGTCTTAGTTTGAAGAGAATGTAAAAGAAACCGCGTCACAGTAGCAAAGCCGAGGGGAATATAAGTTGTATTTTCAGAATACTCCCTTGACTCACAGTAGTTTGCAAGTATATCATATATATATATTGTGTATGTATGTAGTTATCAAGCGCCTTCCTCCGACTCCGAGGACCACTCCCTACCTATGTTAATTTATTTTCGAGTGTGTCAGCCAGCCTGCCATGGGGGGTGGCCTATCTGTTGGTTACACAATCAATCCAAACAAAGTACCTCATGTCGTCCCATATATAAGCAATGATCATTGGATCAGATATATAATCTGCCTTTTTGTAGTAGTCAGGGCAGGATGAAAGTGAAATTGAGCAATTGCCCTTGATGTAACAGAGAGAGTATGGCCAGTGCCACCCGTAATAGAAAAATACGAGCTTCCCCACCTGCAGACAGTAGTAAATAAAACTAACGTGAGTCTGCGTCATGACTCGAGTATGTTTGTCTTGGGCGCAAGCTGACTGAGCTGGCATGCCGGCTACAACAAGGTTATGTAATTTCGCTAAACTAGAGAGAAGAAGAAGACTGGTGTACTGTGTACTGGAGTCCATAGTGCTAGTATAATGCCTGAAACTCCCACAAATGTTAGAGGCCGAGGAAGTGGGAGGACAGATACATACCACAAATGTTATGTACTGTGCTTGCTAGTGCTACTATGCCACTATGTGTTGAATTAATTTTGTGTTACTGTTTTGCTAAGAGTATTGGTAATAGTCTTTTTTCTTATTTGATATAGCTCCTCCAAAACCAACGAGGCAGGAGTTGGCAGCCATGGCCCGGCGCCGGAAGCTGGAGGCCATCTGCACAGAGTACTGGCCGCTGGTGGCTCTGGCGGAGGAGGAGGAGGAGGCAGCAGCAGCTGCAGCCTCCTCCAATGCCCCGGACCCCAGCCAGGCCCCTCCAGTGGCACGGCGCCGCGGTCAGGCATCCGCCCGCCGCCGCACACCAACAACCTCCAGCACTACTGCTGCCCTCCCCTGTGGATGCAACTGCAGGGCATATGCGCGCCGCATGCTCCTCCGGAATGCGCGACTGGAGGAGGAGGTAGAGGAGCTCAAGAAGAGGTTCAAGGTCCTGGGGATCGACATCCGAAGAGCCCGCCGCTAAAGATCCTGTTTAATTGCCCCTTTTTTATAGGTTCTTTTGGTGGGTGGGAATCGGGCGTTGGGGTTTTTTCACTTTATTTATGGACAACATGGACAATTGGACATTTGATTTGTTGGACTTTTTCATTTTGGACATTGGTTGGGGTTAGGGAGAGGGGTGGGTCAGGTGTTGTTGTGGGATTTTTACATAGTTTATTTTTGTTAGGGGATTAAATTATATATTTATACTTTACATACGATGTGGTTAATGTTTTGTGTTTGATTTAAATAATTGGCTGACTTTGTAAGACACAAACAGATAGATGCGGTATCCCTCACTGAGTGACTTGTCCTACTAGTACTGTCAGTCTCTCCTCCTAGTCCATTATTATACCTCCCCCAAACATCTTTTCTTACCTGTGATTGATGTTTAAGTTAGGCACAGCGATGGCTGCAGGACGATGCAGGTTGGATTTCCGAAGAGAATGGAGATGCCATGGTTGTGGTGGTAGTAGTAGACACTGGCAGTAGCATTTACAAAAAAAGAAAATGAGACAGTCAGTTGCCTGAGAGAGACTCTGGGTGGAGTAGTAGAGCGAAGAAAATAAAACATAATGGTGGAGGGGATAGCCTAGTACAACAAGTTACAAACTGTAGTTGTGTCGAGTCACTCAACTAGGCCTACACTCGACACAAGCGTAACCTTTAGTGCTGTGTGTAATAGGATGACAATCGATGCCGGCAATTAATGATGATGGATTAGGTTCCTTTGTTAAAAAAGTTACCTCGCAAATATACTGATCATGGGTGGGCAAGCAGAAGAAGATCCTCCCCTGCCTTGAAATTGAATTAGTGTTGCTTTCGCCACATCCGCCCCAGCAAGCGTTTGATCAATTATTGGTGTACATTTAATTTAGTCACACCTCAATAAATCACACAGCCCGGGGGAAGAGGGTTAGGGTTTGATGAATGGTTGGGAAGGGGGTTTGGGGAAAGGTTTGACAAAGAAAAACAGTACGCATGGACAAACAACAAAACACAATCTTTGTAGACTACCATATCCATAAATCTGTTAAGGGTGAAAAAGGAAATGCATGCATGATGATGATAACTTGATGGTTAATGATAAGTAGTACTTACTAACTACTACTAGACAATTAGACAGTACAGGGCATCAGTATATTAATATTATGCAATTTGCCTTGCCTGTCTGCCCTCATAGAGACCCGGATTACATACAGTTTGTGTTCTGTTCTGTTGTACCGGGCTTACTTTTAAAGATAGCAAAGAAAATTTAAAAATAGCTGTAAGGATGAATTATAAGCATAGAGCAAACATAGTTAATAATAACAACAACACACGGTAGTAATGATTGAAGACAAAAAATGAATCAAATTATTTAAAAGATGATGAAAGTTGATACTGTTACTGTGTTATCCTGGTCAAAATGGGGAGTTGCATCTCGGCATACCTCTTGGTCCTCCCTTCCATGGATGCTCCGTCCATCAATCTTGGGTGACGCCACTGCCTGCCTGGCAGATGTAGATTCATTGGTAAGGTAAGTGGGCATTGTTTTTCCAAGTATAGCACAGGGTAAAAGCCGGCCTGTAAGTACTGTAAATGGAAAAACAAAAGGGATATTGAAAAATCAATGAATAGAAAAAATGCATCAATTACGGTGGAGTGCAACAAGAAAAGAGAACACTTTCAGACTGAGGCGGCATGGATACATCATGTCTACTCTGTTAAAAGCATTTATTTAAGCTACCACAACAACAGGACAGAGCAGGCCCACGGCAGCGGGCTGTGACCAAACCTCAATTTAGCTTAAATTTTGACAGAGCCAGACAAAACACATATACAGCAACCTAGCATTTTCAAAATTAAGTGACTAAATCAATGCACCGCTGTCAGTCATACCACTACACTCGACTCCACCACTACACGGACATGTAGGTCTGCTGTGGTTCTTGTTGACTTGTGTTTACCTTTTATGCCACTTCATGAAACGCAGTTATTCCATCAATCATCTCCGATCCTAAGTACTGACTGACTGCGAAGAGTATACTATGTGGTCATCATGATCATGGTGTCCAACTCAGTCTGTAGTGTACCGAGTGAGTCCAGAGTCCATATTCAAATATCCAATGGATCGCCCTGCAGTAGAAGTACAATTTTGTTATTAAACAACAAGTCTGTTTACAGCATTAACCAGAAACAATTACAGGAAGACACATATACAGCAACATAGCATTTTCCAAAGTAAGTAACTAAATCAACACACGGCTGTCAGTCATACCTCCACTACTACACTCGTCGTGACTACTCGACTCCACCACTACACAGACATGTAGGTCTGCTGTGGTTGTTGACTTATTTACGTTTTATGCCACTTGATTGGAAATGCCCCGAGTTATTCCATCAATCATCTCCGATCCAACTGACTGACTGCAAAGATAGTATGGTCATCATCATGGTGTTGTACGTGTTGTCCAACTCCAACTCAGTCTGTAGTGTACCGAGTACAACTCCGAGTAAGTCCATATTCCATACTGCTTTGCGTATTCTAAAAACGGATCCAGGTGTGCTTTACTCGTGTGGGGTGGCGAAATTCTTGAGCAGAGCCTGGATTATCAGAATTAAAGCACTGAAGCACTTTAATACGTTTGCGGAGCGATAAAAGTTCCTTTATGGCAGCTAGTTTTTATTATCTTTTATCATTTTACCGTAACAACATCTAGAGTTTTTTTATTCATGTGTACTGTGGAGAAGCTCGTGTTCTGTGGAATGTCTTGCTCTGAGTCATACTTCCCTATTTGTGGTGGATTTTGTACATTTCCGGAGTCATCTTTGTACAACTGTTTTAATTTTTCATGCCTTGTATTTTAATTCTCGGTTTTGTGCCTAATGTTTATTCTCTTACTCATTATCTCACAAGGTCTTATAATAGAAAAAAAGTGAATGAAGTTTTTAACTTTCAACCTTTTAAAAAATTTTAGAAACTTTTAGGTCATAAATTCATCATCAGTGTTTTTACTTGTCCTGACAATTCCGCCAACTCATGTATCAACAGTGTGGTGACATATTGCATATATTACTTTTTTTTCCTTTATTCTTTTTCTGTTTCTTGTTTGTTGCTTTTATGATTCTAGTAATCGAAACAAAGCATTTGATTGATTGATTGATATTAAAAAATGCAACGGATATTGGCCTGCAGTAGTAGGAGTACAATTTGGTTATTAAACAACAAGAAGGGAAACATTGACTGTCACTTGAGTCACTTTTAGTTGGTAGATTAATTACTAGTACAGTTCGACTTCATGAACAATGTCATCAACACAAAAAACAGCAATCACTCTGAGTCTGCAGCCAACGCATGCCATCATTACCTGTCTTGCTCTTCTCTTTGGCTGTCAGATGCCTAGTTCTGACAGGTGTGTGTTTTTTTACTGAGGAAGTGGCCTCATTATTACTCCACAATCCACATTCATTTTGAGTGTTAGTCGCTGTTTCGGTTTTCTTATTCATCTGTGGCACTTTCTCGCAGTTGAAGTTGGTTCACATGGTCAGCGCTGTGAGATGGGCCGCGGCCTGGGTAGCGGTCATTGGTCAATTGAGTTTGCAGAAATGTGACATGTCAGCAAGTTTCTTCGAAGAGTCTTGTCTTTCTCTGCCAAGTACCTTCTGTTCTGACATTGATGAGCTTTTGATGCCTGCCGAGGCGGTAGCCTTCTGACAGTGATGAGTTTCGGCTCGGAAACAAAAGGAGCATAGCTATAGTCATGTTCCACTTCTTCTGGAGGGACTGTTAGAGGCAACATTTCTTGTACTATTCTCCATCCAATGCCTGGCTTGAGGGAAATGTATTTAGGGCGAGTCAGGAAGATGGAGCAGGACTCTGAGGAGTGGACAGTTAAATGCACAGAGGTGCAACTCCAATATGGAAATAAAAAGAGAAGACGGTGGTGATGGATTTGTTGTGATTCGAACCAGAAAGACAGAGACACACACAAATAAAGGAAGGAAGAAAGTAACAATTTGAAAGCCTAGTTGTCAGGGAAGAGGAGCTCGTCCTCAAACTCTGGTGGTTCGATCAGAAGTAGGTCATCTAACACAGTACTTCCGTCACCTAAGTCGCTCTCCTCTTCCTGCTGTGATTCAGGTATTTTGTAATTTGGTGGTATAAAGTGCTGATTCATTTTGATCATGGTTAACCTCTCCACGCTTTTGGGCGAGAGACTGGTCCTTTTCACAGTTACAATGGCACCAGCAGCACTGAAAACAAGCTCAGAAGAGACACTTGCGACAGGGGAAGCCAGATACTTTATCACCAGCCTGCTGAGCACTGTCCATTGGCTTCTTTTCCCATACCAATACACCAATGGGTTTCGATCCATGAAAACCTCTGTTGTGTCATCCAGATAGGCCTGGACCATACGCTCAATGCTCAGGGGAGCTCCGATTTGCTTGGCCTCTTTTGCCTGTGCATCAGCACTGGACTTACCATACCCATGCCGTAGAAACCAATCAGTTGCCGATTGTACTGTGGCTGATGATCCTGTTCTTGCTGTTGTTGATGTTAGTGGTGTTGTTGGTGACTGCTGGGAGGCAAACGCACTGCCCTCAGGCTCTGAAGCAGAACTTGACTCTGGATGACCTGTAGTACTTGTTCTGGCCTGGGGTGGCGGGCCTCTAATTACCAGCCGTTCGTTTTCAAACTTAGTGGCTTCCTCAGCTATCAAAGTTTTGTACTTGGCAACATCCACTTCAGAAAAAGGAATTACTGCCTTACTGTTCAGAAATACTTTGTACCGTGGATCCAAAATTGTGGCAGTAATGTAATGTTGATGTGACACAATGTTATTTTGAATCCTTGTATTTTCAGATAAGCGAACGGCTAAGGAGTCTGCCAAATAATATGCGTCTTGTTTGTCATCCACACATGCGTACATTTCAGACACCTCCTTCAGCTGTTGCTCTAGCATGTGCAACAATGGGATAGCTTGGCCCATAGTACAGTCCTCCCTGCTGACTTCACGTGTGAAGACCTCAAAAGGAAGTAGCATCTCTGTCAGGCATTTAACGAGGTCCCATTGGCCCATCTCAACGGTCATGCCTCTCACAGTAGGATCCCCTAATCTTTGCATGACATAAGCATTGAGTGGTATGTACTGCTCAAACAGACGATCAAGCATGTAATAAGTTGAGTTCCAAAGTGTTGGCACCTCCTGGATGAGTGCTTTGACTTGCATTTTATGCTCACATTGAATGACCCTCAGCTGCTTCCGGGCTTTAAAAGAATGGCTGAAATGTGTGCATATTCTTCTGCAGGTGGCCAGTAAGTTGCTGACTTTGTATTCATTTTTCAGAAAGTCTTGAACAACAATGTTAATGCAGTGTGCAAAACACGGGTCCCTGAAATAGCCACCATCTTTCATGGCCCTAACTACATTACTGCCATTGTCCGTGGCAACAAAACCAATGTTAAGGCCTCTTGGGCGCAGCCACTCAAAGACCTTGCTGTTAAACTCATCCAAAATGTTTGCGGCAGTATGAGATTTCTCAATGGCAAACATGGCTACAGTTGCATGTTTGCGAGTGGCATGAAAAATCTCAGCAGCGTCAACACCAGCAGATATCTTTTCTCTAACCCCCACAAAAGAGATCCAGTGTGCAGTGATGCACATGTAATCAGTGGCTTGGCAACTGGTCCACATGTCTGTTGTCAGGTGGATACTCTGAACAGCACTCTGCTTCAAGGCTTTTCCAAGCAAATCCAGCAGGTCATGATGTAGTACTGGAACAGCAACTCTGGCGAAATAGTAGAGGCTGGGAACCTGCCATTTTGGGCAGATGGCTGTCACAAATTCTAGAAAACCCACCCCTTCAACAAAAGAAAAAGGGAGAAGGTCCAGTGCTAACATTTTAGCCAGCTTCGCATTGTACAAACGTGCTATTGGGTGGTTGCGTTTGTACTGCCCCTCCGCCCTAAACTTGCTGATAATGGTAGGCTGCATGGTTTTCCTTTCTGTTAGGCTCAACAACGCACTTTTTTTCATTGCGGTACTCCTTGCTGTCTCAGGTTGACTCTTACTCTTGTGCCACTGAGATGTTGCTGAGGATGTGGGCGCTACCACTGCACTGCTGGGGACAGGGCTACTTTGTGTACCACTACCAGAGAGAATGTCTCCCTGTCCTTCCTCTTCCACCGTGATCGGATCTTCTACTCGTTTATCCCCACCAACACCAATGGTTGCAGTTTTTATGCCGCGAAGGTGGTCCTCCCAGTCGATCAAATGGTGTTTTTTCAGATGGGTTATTTGGCCTCCGGTACCATAGTTTGTACCAAACTTACCCCGACTAACAGAGGTATTACAAATGGAGCATATAGCAATGTTCTCCTCCTTTTCACTAACCGTAAAGAAGTCCCAAACTGGGGAGCTTAACTTTTGTCTCCTGCTGGAGGTGCCACTTCCAATGCCGGATGAACTGGAGGGTGTGCGTTGAATTTGACTCTGTGCAGTACCACTACCTACTTCTACTGAGGTGGTGGTTGTGCTGGATGTAGGTCGCTGCCGGGCCTTTGCTAATGCAAATATGGAAGCTGTAGGTGGTGTTGGTGTTACCTGTGTTGGTGTTATCCGTGCCACATCCCTCACAGCAATTTGGGATGTGGTGGTAATGTCGGTCTCCACTGGGGCGGGAGTAATGTCCATGATGACTGGCTCATCATCATCCTGCTGTTCTACATCGACCTCCATAAGGCTTTCTGGAACCTTCCTTTTCCCTAGCCTGGTCTTGGGACGTATCTCCCTCTCAGACTCAGTTTGTGGCTCCCAAGTGGCATCTAGATCATCAGAAGGGGTGCTTGGTGAAGAACTCGATGGACTAACCCTCCTTTTCCTTGCTGGGGATTTGGAAGACAATGGATCTTCTGAATGAGTGGCTTCCTCTTCTTCTTCCTCTGCATGAGGCTCAATTTCCTGAACTGCCCCTACTTTGGGAGGAACAACTACTATTGAGGGCGGTGCTTGCGGCTGTTGTTGACCATTTATCTGCTGTGTTTCCTCCTGCGTTGATTGGGTACTACTTTGAGATAGCGATAAGTTTATCTCAGGCTCAGCATCACTGGTTTCCACCATTAGGCTGGCTACCTCTTCCACACTCATGTGCTTGGGCCTGGGTTGGTGGGTTGGGCCCACTGATGCGGAGGTGCTGCCCCCAGCTTGCCCCCCGGACACCGCTGCTGCAGGCGTAATTTTTGGTTTCCCAAAAAAGGTATTGGGCGGCACACCAGACTTAAGTGTCACTTCCTTCTTCTGTTCCTTCTTCTCAATAGCAACTTTCTTGGTACTGGTGGACCTGGTACCTGCTTTCTTTGGGGCCATCTTCTTCAGATGTCAGCAGCACTCAGTTGCACAAGTTGCAGAGATGTCTGGTCAGGTCATACGTAACGTCATGTACAGCAGCAGGACGTCTGTCTGGCAGTACAACGAGTGATGATGACACACCTCCTCCTCAGTCTTTTGTGCACCTAAAAGCAAAAAAGCCAGAAGAACATCAGTCAAACGTGGAATTTGTTGTGCTTCAATTACTAATAGTACAATCAAACAAATATAATATATAATATATAACTTAGTGTGTGGTGGTCACAATTATTAAATTAATTTTAGTAAGTCAGTGAACAACAACAGTGTAGACATTTATGAGACTTTGACAACAAGGGCTTTCCTGGTGTACTGTGTACACTCAGGAAGAATAAGAATAGCAAAGAACAAATTCAAAAATACAAATATAGTAGAGCCTGTTTGGCCTTAATTTGTGCATCACGTGGGATGGATGCAGCATCAGGGAGCTGCAGCTGGCAATGGGGATGGATTTGGAAGCAGTAAGCCAAGAGGAAAAATGGAAAGACACGCAGGCCTATGTGGCAAAAACAGCACACTACTAACTACCACCACAAAATGTCCCCCAGCCAAATGGTCACTCACAGGCACAAGGCACGGAAAACAATGAACTCAAGCAGGCCTATATGGCCAGACAAAGGATGCCTGATAAACAACACAGCTTTAATGCAAAAACGAAAATCCACATGGCTAAAAAGGTTGGAAAGTTACACAACAACCACAACAACAACACATACACATGCAACAAAGGCATTTATTTAACACACCCAAAAAGTGAAATACACCCCAAAACCCACATTATGCCTCTGGGCCTACTGGCTGAAAAGGCCTAACACACACCAAAACAGTGAACCCCCCCAAAAACCACATTTACAATTCAATCCAATGCCACCCATGCCCTAAATGATGTTTAAATTCAACAGACAACACAAAAACAGTTGTTTCATGCACCCATCATGATTGATGAGTACCTCTGGGCCTACTGGCAGACTAGGCCACAAGCTTGGAGGCCTATGGCAAAAGCACAGTGGCTGGTCCCACAAAATGGCCGCCACCACATGGCCAGGCCACCCACAACAACGAGAAAAGGAAGACAAGACAGACAATGCAGGCCTATGGCAAAAGCACAATGCCTGGCTTCACAAAATGGCCGCCACCCACATGGCCAGGCCACCCACAATAACAAAAAAGTGAAGACAAAGGACAGGACCAGGAAGTTGGAGACTCTGGGGAACTTCCTTCCTCTTTAAAAAAATTGTAAAAAAAGAAAAATGACTCCTTGCTCAAAAAAATACAGCCAAATGACAACCTGAGGAGTTTTTTGAGCAAAATGAACAAAATCATCATTTTCGAGAATGTTTTATGCTGCTCGAGAGATATTCTTCGCCAGATTGCAAATTCTGCGTGTTCGGCATCGCGATCTTCACAAAAAGTCATTATCGCGCGCGCGAAAACGCATATTGAGCTCGCGAAGAAGAAAAAAAGTGTAAGTCCGCGTTGTCGAGCAGTGCGGAGTTGCCAACACTCCGTGAGCTGAACGCCCAGGGTTACCTACTGGCTGAAAAGGCCTATTTATTTAACACACACCAAAAAACTGAAATACCACCCCAAAAACCAAATTTTTCAATTCAATCCAATGCCATCCATGCCATAAATGATGTTAAAATTCAACAGACAACACAGAAACTGTTGTTTCATGCACCCATGAAGACTACCTCTGGGCCTACTGGCAGACTAGGCCACAAGCTTGGAAGCCTATGGCAAAAGCAAGCACACTGCCTTGTTCCACAAAATGGCCGCCACCCACATGGCCAGGCCACCCACAATAACAAGAAAGTGACGACAGACAATGCAGGCCTATGGCAAAAGCACACTGCCTGGATGGCTCCACAAAATGGACGCTAGCCACCCACAACAAAAAGAAATGGAAGACAGACAATGCAAGCCTATGGCAAAAGCACATTGCCTGCCTTCACAAAATGGCCGCCACCCACATGGCCAGGCCACAACAACAAGAAGCATAAGCCAAGGGGAACAAAGAAAAGACATGCAGGCCTATATGGAAAAAGCAGCACACTATTAAACTACCACCACAAAATGGCCCCAAGCCACATGGTCACTCACATTCACAACAGGCCATGGAAAACAATGAACTCAAGCAGGCCTATATATGACCAGACAAAGGAGGCCTGCTAAACAACACAGCTTTAATACAAAAATGCAAAAATGAAAATCCACAGGGCTATGAAAGGTTGGAAAGTTACACAACAAGCACACACACACATCCAACAAAGGTATTTATTTATTAACACACACCCAAAAAGTGAAATACACCCCAAAAACCACATTTAGCAATTCAATCCAAAGCCATCCATGCCCTACATGATGTTTAAATTCAACAGACACCACAGAAACATGCACCCATGGGTACCTCTGGGCCTACTGGCTGAAATTACAATCAAAGAAAAACAACTAGGCTCCTACTGAAACTACAGGCCACCCACAACAATAAATTTTAAAACCGATGAAAATCCCCAAAAAATGTAGGTACAAACAATGCCCCAATCAAACAAACAAGTACACCAATTCTCCAACTTACTTGTAAAATCTCAAATCCAAAAGTCCTCAAATCCAATCCAATGATATGATGCAGCAGACAGACACAAAAGTGATCCTTCCAGCTCCAAATCCAAATGAAAGTGAACAGCACATGGACAAAGCACTGGGAGGAGCCTGCTGGACAGGAACAGGAAGTTGGAGACTCAGGGGCACTTCCTTCCTCTTGAAAAAAAATTTAAAAAAGAAAAAGGACTCCTTGCACAAAAAACTACAGCCAAATCACAATCTGAGGAGTTTTTTGAGCAAAATGATCATTTTCGAGAAGGTTTTATGATGCTCGAGAGATATTCTTCGCCAGATTTCAATTTCTGCGTGTTCGGGATCGCGATCTTACCAACACTGCCGCCGGAAGTCAGATGGCGCGTCCGAATGACGTGTTCGCGTTCGCACACTCTCGCGGGATAGGGCGGCCGGATTCCAAATCTCGTGGCGCGAGAACGCATATTGAGAGCGCGAAGAAGAAAAACAACTACGCTACGTTGCAGATTGCGTAGTATTCGGTAACTTTGCGTTCTACGCGAACCGCAAAGTTACCAAAACTCCGCAAACTCCGCGAGCATAGCGTAGTTCACCGCCCAGGGTTACTCCACAATCATGCTACTCACAACTGTGGGAATGCACACGTTACAAAATCACATACAACATGCCAAACAACATGCCCACCTACCAGACATGACAACACAAGTGACTGTGGTAATCATGGCCAGCCATGTAGACAAATCATCCACGTCATGGCACCTCTGCCACACAATTGCAGAATGTGGGGAGAGGTGGGATCCAAGTCTGTGCGAAGGAGGCAAGTGACCCATGAATAAGAATGTACACAATGCCAAGTGTGGCGGTGATGTGCTGGACAGACTTCAGTATGCAGAGCACAGACATGTCCATGTGGACATATACTGCTGATGTTTATAGTGTTGTGGACAGTGGACGCAACCATGTCACCTCAGGCTGTGGGGAAGACCTTGGACATGTAGCTATGTCCCCCCCTGTAAGCGTAAGCGGAGTGGGCTGGGCCGGCATACGCCAGTCCAGCGTAGGAGTGGGAATAAATAGCCCGGGGCTCTGGGCGTGGTTCACTTTCGGGATGGCCACCAAAGTAAATACTGCGTGTGTCTCTGTGTCTGCCATATCCTGACCTTAGGCCTACACACACGTGGCCGACCACCTTCAACGGCCAATATCACAGTGTCGTTGTCAGGCTTGTGGACATGCGCAGACAGTCATGACAATGGTGTGTCTTAGGAGTGCAAGTGATGCAACCGCGCAGCGCACACAAGTAAATAGGCTCAGGGGAAGTGAGAAGCAGCTGTGAGGCAACGTAATACACATGGATGCCGCTCATTTGCCAAAAGCAATACATGTCAAACATGAATCCCAAAGCGGCACACATCACACACCACTAAACTAATAAGCCTGCCAACACAGAATGCAGAACCACCAATTGACACATATCTCTCTCCCCTGTCACAGGTGATCAAGGATATGCACTCTGCCCGTGGATGATGACACCCCTCCGAGACACGAACACCCAGGCCCAGAGGCAGTACAATGCGGCCCACAAACACACCAGGGGCATTGTGGAGCGCTCATTTGGCGTGTTAAAGTCACGTTTCAGGTGCCTGGACATCACAGGTGGAAGACTCCTGTACAGCCCGGAAATAGTGTGCAAGATGATCATTGCATGTTGTGTGTTGCACAACACATGTGTACGCACCAATGCCCCATGGATCCAAGTGCCAGATGCACCGGACGATGATGATGAAGATGAGGCAGGTGGACCACACCCCAGTGCAGCTGCAGCAGGATTAGCCCGAAGGAACACAATCATTAACAATTTCTTCACATGAGCATGTCACATTGTGACTGTCCTTAGCAATAATGGGACAGGACAAAATGACCACAGGCACAGCATGTGCAAATACCTTCATTTCAACACACATTCCCTGTGTGCATGTCACTCCTCTGCATAAGCACATCACTCTGACAAGTGTAAGTGCAACATTTAGTGCTAACAATCTCACAAATGGCAATTAGATGGTGGGTGTGTCACCTCTGTACAGAGAGGCTGTTTAGGGTGTCACTTATTCAAAATGCCATTTCAGGGTGTCAAAGATAGTACGTAAACCCACTCAGCAGCGTATCACATGTGTCCAAATTCATGACATAAAGGCTGTCATTTGTGACCAAGAAAAGACAACAGGGTGTCTTTTGGGGTCAAATATGTACCACCATGATGCAGAGAGTTGCACCCTGTGACTCAAGTCCCACAACATTAGCAACATGGACATGAGGGGGAATCACTGCCCCTACATTCATCCATACTTTCATACTTGATTGAACATAGACATGACACGTCTGTGTGAATTAGAATGTTTTATTCACAATCGGTGGAGTGTTGAAGCTGGAGCAGTACAGGGCCATGCAAACACCACTTTCCATTGTTGCCCCGTGGAGGGCCAGCCAGAGTCCTTTAGGGATTGACAAGTTCATCGGTAGAGGAAGAGTTCAGTCCGCAGTCTGATTGCTGTGTCATTGGTAACCAAACAGAATATGGCAGTCCATGTCGAGGTCCAAGGTGAGTGTCGCAGAGTGTATCGGGGGACAGTGGAAGGTGATGATGCAGAGGGCAGAACCAAGCAGAAACAGGCCATATGCTACCGCTTCCTTCTTACCACTAAGGCAGAATCATCCGCATCTTCATCCTCTGATGTTTCATGTGCCTTACATGTGGGTGGTGTTGTTTTGTCTGCATCACTGTGTGGCAGTGACACATCAGTGGCCGGAGGTGGATTGGCTGCAACACTGTGTGTCACTGACACATCAGGGGGCGGAGATGTGGATGTAGAAGCAGCAGCAGCATTCATCGGTGCCAGGCCTAGTGGCGGCAATGCCATGATGAGGGTCTGCAGGGCATGGAAGAACCCAACTACATCTCGCTGGTGTGCAGCCGTGGCAGCCATTCTTTCCACCTGCATCCGCTCCATGTTCTCCATGATCCTCCGCATGTGTCCCAACTCCCGGCTGACATCGCTGGAGCCACTCTGACTAGACAGTTGTCCTTGTCTCAGAGTCAGGACACCAGCGATGTCAGCCATGGATCATTGGTGAGCATGGAGCGGACTGTGGGTGTCCGTTAGGGACTGTAGGTGGTCCCTGATGGGACTTAGACACCCACGTATGGCATCTAGTTTGGCTGCCATGAGGTCGAACCCCACCTGCACCTGATCAGCCATCTTCTCCTGGCACCCTAACATATGGCGTTGGAAGGCCATGTGTTGTTCGTGGGGGTCCTGGGAAACAGCCGTGGTGGTGGGTGCTTCCTGCTGTGTGGTCTGTTGTCAGAGTACAGAAAAAAGGAACAAAGACTCCCCAATGCTCCTCCGTATCCTGGAATGAGCCGGTTTTAAAAAGGTCACCCGCTCGCAAAAGGTTGCGGGTGATCGTTGCGCGCAACCGGGCATTTCTCCCTGTACTCCCAACAGGGAGGACCGCAGAGGCAGTGGCCGGTCTAGTCTTGCGCTCCTGGACACGAGCGCGGGGTCTGGACCAGCTGTGAAGTGCGCCGGTTGATTGTAGAACCGCGCACTTCACCAACGGAATTTCAGGGTCAAGTAGCTTAACGACAGACTTCCAGTTAGATAGAAATAGAGTAGTTTTCGGAGCAAGGCTTAGGCGTAGGGTAGAGCGTTTCGGTGCGTCGGTTAGTTAGTTAGGTTAATAAGCTAGGAGAAAATTATATGTTAGGAATAAATAGAAAAACAAAAAGAAGAGTTAAAAAGAATTACCATACTCACCAACTGGAATCTCAGTTCCAGATTTCCCTTCGTCGTCCAGTTGATGGCGTAGGCTTCAGAAGTTACCTACGGAGAAAAACAAAGACGAATTACCGAAGAAGAGAAAGTAAGGCAGAGAGTGTGTGAGAGAATAAAGGAATGAATGTGATTAAATAAGAAAGTCAATAATGGTTAAAAGTACTAAAGTATCGTTTGCAATACAGGACTCAGAAGAATAAAAACTCATTTGAAAGAGTAGAAGAGGAGCAAAAGCCATAGGCACTCTGGGTAAGGAGAGAGCCAGAGGGAGAGAGTGGGAGAGTGGAAGGAAGTAGAAAGGAATAAGTAACGTTGTGTTCTTCTGTTGCAGTGCTTTCCACAAAAGCTTGACGATAGAGAGGGTGTAAGAAAAGAACAGAACGGAACGCAGAAGTAAGAAGGAAGTAGAGTGGAAGCGCCAAAGGCCAGGCAGTCTCTTCTCTGTCCCATTCCCCTTTCCCCTGATGGGGTTCGCACGGCCGCTAGTTGTTACTGAGTTGGTGGCTGTGGGAAAACCAGTGGTGGAATCAGGAAAATCTCATCGTTCTGCTCCTGGGAGTGTCGGCATAGTGAGTAACCACCGTCCATGACAGAGTGAAGTGCCCACGTCAATACTCACCCGAGTAGAATGGCTGAAGGGTTCGACTTAAAAAATTTAGGGAATGTTCTTAAGGAAATTCAGCATGAGTTGATGGCAGTCAGGGAGGAAAATAAGGTACTCAAATTGGAAATGGAGGCCACTAGACGCGAGACCAAAGAGAGAGCATCTCAGTTGAAGAGCGAAGAGTCTGGGAATAGGTTCCACCCCTCTCCTTCTGGGACCAGTATATTTAATCAGAGTTCCGCTACTAGTGGGGGGTCAGCTACGCAGGTCATTCATTCCTTGGCGCCTGTAATTCCTTTGGCTCCGCCAGAGGGCTTTGGTGGGGATCCCCAAAAGGCCCAAATTTTTTTGACTCAGTGCTCTTTGCATTTCATGTGTCGGCCCACTGTCTTCCCGGATGCACAGTCTCGAATACCCTTCATCCTATCTTATCTCAATGGAGACGCAGCTTCGTGGTCTATGCTCTTGGTCACTCAGGATTCTCCAATTTTAAATAACTTCGAGGAATTCAAGAAAGAGTTTCTGCAAATTTTTGATCGTCGGAAGGTGGCACAGGCTACGGATAATGAACTACTGGAGTTGAGGCAAGGGAATCGAGAACTAGTCACCTACCTTGCCCAATTTAACAAACTTGTTGTCGAAACAGATTGGCCTGCGGCCAAAAGGGCAGCCTTGTTCTATCGGGGTTTAAAAGATGATTTAAAGGATGCCTTGTCACAGATCCCAAATCGCCCCACAGAAGTTTCTGCTTTGATTGATTTAGTTTTGGAAATGGACTATCGACAGACAGAAAGAAGAGGTGAAAGACGACGTGAATTTCGACCCAGTGTACCTCGCTTCGATCGGGTCAGATCGGAAGTGGTTAAATCTGGAGATAGAGAGCATGGAGTAGAACCCATGCAAATTGGAACTATCAGAGGCCCCCTTTCCAAAGAAGAAAAAGAAAAGCGTCGACTGAATAACCTATGCCTTTATTGTGGGATCAGCGGTCATTTTATAAAGGAATGTCCCAAGAGACCAAACACCTACAAGAAGGAAAACTCTCTGCACCACCAGTAGATGGAGTTGGGCTGGTGGTTGCTAACAAGGATACAACTCCAATCTCTCACCAAGTGGCTAATACACTACAATCTTCCGCTCCACACCTCATTCTGACGATGACTTTAAGGTTTCAAGATCGAGTTCTTTTGGGAGTGGTCGTGATGCTGGACTCAGGAGCCACGGGAAACTTTTGCGACCTCAAATATGCCTCAAGAATTGGGTTGAAAGCTTTACCGAAAGAAAGAAGCGAAGCAGTCAGTGCCGTTGACGGAACAAATTTGTCTTCCGGTCCCATAACCAGTCATACTGAAGTAGTGGAACTTGTCTCTGTTGAAGGTCATAAGGAGGAGATTCAATTCAACTTAATCAATGCCCCACAGTTCGGAATCATCCTAGGTTTGCCTTGGTTAACTGAACACAACCCAACAATTAACTGGAGCGATCGAACAGTGAAGTTTAACTCAAGCTATTGTTTGGAACATTGCTTCGGTGAAAAGCAAAAAGAACGAGATGGAAACCCGGCAGCCTTACTATGCGAACAAAGAATGATGGTTTGTGCGGTGCAAACTGTGAGCTTACCGAAAGAATATCAGGAGTTTGCTGAAGTTTTTAGTGAATCGGAATCAAAGAAATTGCCCCCACATCGGTCGTATGACTGCAAAATTGATTTAGAACCCGGAGCAAATCTTCCTTGCAGTCGTATTTATGCTCTTACCGAGGCTGAGAACCGTCATCTTAAGGATTACATTCAGGAATACTTGGAAAACGGTTTCATACGTCCATCACAGTCCCCAGTTTCTTCGCCGTTGTTTTTCGTTCCGAAACGTGACGGAGGTCTGAGAACGTGTATTGATTATCGCGCCCTGAACAAAATTACTATCAAGAATCGTTATCCTCTCCCTCTGATTTCTGTTCTACTAGACCAACTAAAAGATGCCAAAATCTTCACAAAATTAGATTTGCAGGGGGCATATCATTTAATTCGAGTGAGAAGCGGAGATGAATGGAAAACGGCGTTTAGAACGAAGTATGGATTGTATGAGTACCAAGTCATGCCCTACTGTTTTAGCAACGCCCTGCTGCTTTCCAATACTTCATTAACCCCTTCCATGCTCATGACGAGCTGAACTCGTCATGGCACACAGTGGTCGTGTGCTCATGACGAGTCCAGCTCGTCATGACACCCAGCACGGGAAATCCCTCTGGTGCGGGCACCAGAGGGATTCCCTTTTCTCCCCTAAAGCCTCGGGAGCTGGGGACGAGCTTCCCCAGCTCCCGAGGCCCCCCCCTGGTTTCCCTGAAATGACGATCGGCGCGCACGTCGCGCTGATGTCATTTCAGTGAAACTGAAACTGAAAAGAACCAAGAGGCTCATTTCAGTTTCAGTTTCTACGTGCTCAGGGGGCTATCTCAGCCCCCTGAGCACGTAGAAACTCAGGAGAGGTATCGTTGGAAAGGGGAGAATCTCCCCTTTCCAATGGTTCCCCTGCCTAGTGGATCCCTGCTTGGGGATCGCCCCAGGAGGGCGATCCCCAAGCAGGGATCCACCCACTAGGCACCAGGGAGGGGGGAGCGGCCCCTTGGGCAAGAGCCTTTGCTCCCCCCATAACATTTTTTGCATGATTAGTCTTTCTGCCCCCCCGGGGGGGTAGAAAGCCCACTAGACACCAGGGATTTCTTATGGGATGTTTATTAGGGGTGGGGTCTGCCCAAAACGGGCATGCCGATGCCCCCACCCCCCCGGCCACAAAATTAGTCTTTCTGCCCCCCCTGGGGGGCAGATGGGGCAGTAGCCCCCAATCTGCCCCCCCGGGGGGGCAGAAAGCCCACTAGATACCAGGGATTTTTTTTTAAATTATAGTTAGGGGTGGGGGCTGCCCAATATGGGCATGCCAATGCCCCCACCCCTCCCGCCGCAAAGGTACAGTCTTTCTGCCCCTCCTGGGGGGCAGATGGGGGCAGTAGCCCCCAATCTGCCCCCCCGGGGGGGCAAAAATCCCACTAGATACCAGGGATTTTTTTAAAATTATAATTTGGGGTAGGAGCTGCCCAATATGGGCATGCCAATGCCCCCACCCCGACACAAAGGTACAGTCTTTCTGCCCCTCCTGGGGGTCAGATGGGGGCAGTAGCCCCCAATCTGCCACCCCGGGGGGCAGAAAGCCCACTAGACACCAGGGTTTTTTTTCCCCTCGATAAATTTAGGGGTGGGGGTTGCCCAAGATGGGCATGCCAATGCCCCCACCCCTCCCCCTACGAAATTCCAGTCTTTCTGCCCCCCCGGGGGTTCAGAAACACCCTAGATGCCAGGGATTAGTTTTCTTTATAGGCCCAAGGTGGGGGCTGCCCAAAATGGGCATGCAAATGCCCCCACCCTACCCCACAAAGAAAAAAAATGACTTTCTGCCCCCCCAGGAGGCATATGGGAGCAATAGCCCCTGATCTCCCCCCGGGGAGGGGCAGAAAGCCCACTAAGCGCCAGGGATTTTTTTATATAGGTAGGGGTGGGGGCTGCCCAGAATGGGCATGTCAATGCCCCCACCCCAAAAAAAATGCTACAGTCTTTCTGCCCCCCTGGGAGGCAGATTGGGCAATAGCACCTTATCTGCCCCCCGGGGGGCAGAAAGCCCACTAGCCACCAGGGATTTTTTTTTACAAAGTTCGGGGTGGGGGCTGCCAAGAATGGACATGCCAATGCCCCCACCCACCCCAAAAAAGATGTCACTGTCTTTCTGCCCCTCACAGGAGGCAGATGGGGGCAGTAGCCCCTGATCTGCCCCCCGGGGGGGCAGAAAGCCCACTATGTGCCAGCGATTATGCTGGCTTCTTTATACGCAGGGGTGGGGGCTGACCAGAATGGGCATCCCAATGCCCCGACCCCCCAAAAGAATAGCCACAGTCTTTCTGCCCTCCTTGGGGGCATATCGGGGCAATAGCCCCTGATTTCCCCCCTCCCCAGGGCGGCAGAAATCCCACTAGGCACTGACTTTTTTTCGGAATGTGCCTACCTGTTGAATTTGGTTCCTAGCTCTGCCGGCACCTAGGGAAACCTAGCAAACCTATACATTTTTTAAAACTAGACACCCAGGGGAATCCAGGATGGGCTGACTTGACTGGCTCTCACCAGGTTCTGTTACCCAGAATCCCTTGCAAACCTAAAAATTTGTCCAAAAAAACACATTTTCCTCACATTTCTGTGGTGGAAAGTTCTGGACTCTGCGTGGATCCACAAAATTCCACCCACCCCGCGTTCCCCAAAGTCTTTCGAGAAAAATGGTACCTCACTTGTGTGGGTAGGACTAGTGGCCGCGACAGGACACGGCACAAAACGCAACCTGGACACACCACATTTTCACAGTGAAAACGGACCCTTTTTTTGCAAAGTGCCTAGCTGTAGAGTTTGAACCCTAACTCTGCCGGCACCTAGGGAAACCTAGCAAACCTATACATTTTTGAAAACTAGATACCCAGGGGAATCCAGGATGGGGTGACTTGACTGGCTCTCACCAGGTTCTGTTACCCAGAATCCCTTGCAAACCAAAACATTTGTCAAAAAAAACACATTTTCCTCACATTTCTGTGGTGGAAAATTCTGGAATCTGCGTGGATCCACAAATTTCCACTCATACTGCGTTCCCCAAAGTCTTCCGAGAAAAATGGCACCTCACATGTGTGGGTAGGCCTAGTGCCCGCGACAGGAAACGGCCCAAACGCAACGTGGACACAAAACATTTTCACAGTGAAAACGGACCCTTTTTTTGCAAAGTGCCTAGCTGTAGATTTTGAACCCTAACACTGCCAGCACCTAGGGAAACCTAGCAAACCTATACATTTTTGAAAACTAGACACCCAGGGGAATCCAGGATGGGGTGACTTGACTGGCTCTCACCAGGATCTGTTACCCAGAATCCCTTGCAATCCTAAAAATATGTCCAAAAAAACACATTTTCCTCACATTTCTGTGGTGGAAAGTTCTGGAATCTGCGTTGATGTACAAAATTCCACCCACCCCGCATCCCCCAAAGTCTTCCGTGAAAAATGGTACCTCACTTGTGTGGATGGGTCAAGTACCCGCGACAGGCAAGGGCCCAAAACCTATTGAGGCGACATCAAAATTACCTATCACAAACCAACCTGGTTTTGCAAGGGGGGTCCCATGAGTTTTTGGCCCCGGGCTCGACGGCCATCTAGGGAAACCTACCCAACCCACACATTTCTAAAAACTAGACACCCGGAGGAGTCCAGCGAGGTATGGCTTGCGTGGGTCCTCCAAAATTTTCTTACCCAGAATCCCCTGCAAACCTCAAATTTAGCTGAAAAAATCACGTTTTTCTCAAATTTCTGTGTGGGAAAGTTTTGGAATCTACGTGGATCCACAAATTTCCTACCGCCCATCTTTCCCCCAGGTCTCCCGATAAAAATGATACCTCACTCGCGTGGGTGGGTCAAGTACCCGCGACAGGCAAGGGCCCAAAACGTATTGAGGAGACATCAAAATTACCTAGCACAAAACAACCTGGTTTTGCAAGGGGGGTCAGCTGGGTTTTTGGCCCCGGGCTCAGCGGCCATCTTGGGAACCTACCAAACCCACACATTTATGAAAACTAGACACCCGGGGGAGTCCAGTGAGGTATGGCTTGCATGGGTCCCCAAATATTTTCCTACCCAGAATGCCCTGCAAACCTCAAATTTAGCTGAAAAAATCACTTTTTACTCAAATTTCTTTGTGGGAAAGTTCTGGAATCTGCGTGGATCCACAAATTTCCTACCACTCTGTGTTCCCCCAGGGCTCCCGATAAAAATGGTACCTCACTTGTGTGGGTAGGCATGGTGGCTGAAACAGGAAATGGCCCAAATCGTATTGTGGAGACTTCAAAATTACCTATAACAAAACTACCTGGTTTTGGGGGGGGGCACCTGGTTTTTTGGCCCCAGGCTCGCCACCATCTAGGGAAACCTACCGATCCCACATGTTTCTGAAAACTAGACACCCTGGAAAGTCCAATGAGATTTGCCTTGCGTGGATCCCCCAACGTTTCCCTACCCAGAATCCCCTGCAACCCTCAAATTTAGCTGGAAAAAACATATTTTCCACATATTTTTGCATGGAATCACCATGCTGGCACAAATGTCCTACCACCCAGCGTTGCCCTTGTTCCCCCGAGTAAAATGATACCTCACTTGTGTGGGTGTCCAAAGCAGAACTGGCTAAAAACGTATTTTTAAAAAAATGTAGCGCTTAGAATTCTCGGTGCTATACCCTAAATCCCTATGTTTTGGGCTCTTCCCAGTCACAGGCCTTTGGCCCACCCACACAAGTGAGGTATCATTTTACTCGGGAGAACAAGGGGAACGCTGGGTGGTAGGACATTTGTGCCGGCACGGTGATCCCACGCAAAAATGTATGGAAAAAGTGATTTTTTTAGCTAAATTTGAGGTTTGCAGGGGATTCTGGGTAGGAAAACGTTGTGGGACCCACGCAAGCCATACCTCGCTGGACTCCCCCGGGTGTCTAGCTTTCAGAAATGTTTGGGTTTGGTAGTTTCCCAAGATGGCCGCCGAGCCCGGGGACAAAAACCCAGGTGACCCCTCTTGCAAAACCAGGTTGTTTTGTGATAGGTAATTTTGATGTCACCTCAATAGGTTTTGGGCCCTTTTCTGTCGCGGGTACTTGACCCACCCACGCGAGTGAGGTATCATTTTTATCAGGAGACCTGGGGGAACGCTGGGTGGGAGGAAATTTGTGGATCCACGTAGATTCCAGAACTTTCCCACACAGAAATTTGAGAAAAAAGTGATTTTTTTCAGCTAAATTTGAGGTTTGCAGGGATTCTGGGTAGGAAAACATTAGGGGACCCACGCAAGCCATACCTCGCTGGACTCCCCGGGTGTCTAGGTGTCAGAAATGTGTGGGTTTGGTAGGTTTCCCTAGATGGCCACCGAGCCCAGGGCCAAAACTCATGGGACCCCCTTGCAAAACCAGGTTGTTTTGTGATAGGTAATTTTGATGTCGCCTCAATAGGTTTTGGGCCCTTTCCTGTCGCGGGTACTTGACCCACCCACGCGAGTGAGGTATCATTTTTATTGGGAGACATGGGGGAACACTGTGTGGTAGGAAATTTGTGGATCCACGTAGATTCCAGAACTTTCCCACACAGAAATTTGAGAAAAAGTGATTTTTTCCAGCTAAATTTGAGGTTTGCAGGGCATTCTGGGTAGGAAAACGTTGGGGGATCCACGCAAGCCATACCTCGCTGGACTCCCCGGGTGTCTAGTTTTCAGAAATGTGTGGGTTTGGTAGGTTTCCCAAGATGGCCGCCGAGCCCGGGGCCAAAACCCAGGTGACTCCCCTTGCAAAACCAGCTTGTTTTGTGATAGATCATTTTGATGTCTCCTCAATACGTTTTGGGCCCTTGCCTGTTGCGGATACTTGAACCACCCACACCAGTGAGGTTTTTGGCTCTGGGCTCGGTGGCCATCTTAGGAAACCTACCGAACCCACACATTTCTGAAAACTAGACACTCGGGGGAGTCCAGCGAGGTATGGCTTGCGTGGGTCCCCCAATGTTTTCCTACCCAGAATCCCCTGCAAACCTGAAATTTGGCTGAAAAAATCCCCTTTTTCACACATTTTTGTGTGGTAAAGTTGTGGCATCATGGGGCTGACACAAATTTCCTACCACCCAGCGTTCCCCCAGGTCTCCCGATAAAAATAGTGCCTCACTCGGGTGTGAGGCCCAAGTACCCGCGACAGGCAAGGGCCCACAACGTATTGAGGCGACCTCAAAATGGCCTATCACAAAACGACCTGGTTTTGCAAGGGGGTCCCATGACGTTTTGGCCCGGGGCTCGGCGGCCACCTAGGGAAACCTACCAAACCCACACATTTCTGAAAAGTAGACACCTGGGGGATTCCAGGGAGGTATGGCTTGCGTGGATCCCCCAACGTTTTCTTACCCAGAATCCCCTGCAAACCTGAAATTTGGCTGAAAAAATCACTTTTTTCACACATTTTGTGTGGTAAAGTTGTGGCATCACGGGGCTGACACAAATTCTCTACCACCCAGCGTTCCCCAGGTCTCCCGATAAAAATGGCGCCTCACTCGGGTGGGAGGCCCAAGTACCAGCGACAGGCAAGGGCCCACAAAGTATTGAGGCGACCTCAAAATGGCCTATCACAAAACGACCTGGTTTTGCAAGGGGGTCCCATGACGTTTTGGCCCGGTGCTCGGCGGCCACCTAGGGAAACCTACCAAACCCACACATTTCTGAAAAGTAGACACCCGGGGGATTCCAGGGAGGTATGGCTTGCGTGGATCCCCCAACGTTTTCTTACCCAGAATCCCCTGCAAACCTGAATTTTGGCTGAAAAAATCACTTTTTTCACACATTTTTGTGTGGTAAAGTTGTGGCATCACGGGGCTGACACAAATTTCCTACCACCCAGCGTTCCCCCAGGTCTCCCGATAAAAATGGTGCCTCACTCGGGTGGGAGGCCCAAGTACCAGCTACAGGCAAGGGCCGAAAACATTTTGTGAAAGGCAATTTTGATGTCGCCTCAATACGTTGTGGGCCCTTGACTGTCGCGGCGACTTGGGCCTCCCACCTGAGTGAGGCACCATTTTTATCGGGAGACCTGGGGGAACGCTGGGTGGTAGGAAATTTGTGTCAGCCCCGTGATGCCACAACTTTACCACACAAAAATGTGTGAAAAAGGGATTTTTCAGCAAAATGTCAGGTTTGCAGGGATTCTGGGTTAGAAAACGTTGGGGATCCACGCAAGCCATACCTCCCTGGAATCCCCGGGTGTCTACTTTTCAGAAATGTGTGGGTTTGGTAGGCTTCCCTAGGTGGCCGCCGAGCCCCGGGCCAAAACGTCATGGGCTCCCTTGCAAAACCAGGTTGTTTTGTGATAGGCCATTTTGAGGTCGCCTCAATACGTTGTGGGCACTTGCCTGTCGCGGGTACTTGGGCCTCCCACCCGAGTGAGGCACCATTTTTATCGGGAGACCTGGGGAACGCTGGGTGGTAGGAAATTTGTGTCAGCCCCGTGATGCCACAACTTACCACACAAAAATATGTGAAAAAAGGAATTTTTTCAGCAAAGAGTCAGGTTTGCAGGGGATTCTGGGTAAGAAAACGTTGGGGGATCCACGCAAGCCATACCTCCCTGGAATACCCCGGGTGTCTACTTTTCAGAAATGTGTGGGTTTGGTAGGTTTCCCTAGGTGGCCGCCGAGCCCCGGGCCAAAACGTCATGGGACCCCCCTTGCAAAACCAGATCGTTTTGTGATAGGCCATTTTGAGGTCGCCTCAATACGTTGTGGGCCCTTGCCTGTCGCGGGTACTTGGGCCTCCCACCTGAGTGAGGCACCATTTTTATTGGGAGACCTGGGGGAACGCTGGGTGGTAGGAAATTTGTGTCAGTCCCGTGATGCCACAACTTTACCACACAAAAATGTGTGAAAAAAGAGATTTTTTTCAGCAAAATGTCAGGTTTGCAGGGGATTCTGGGTAAGAAAACATTGGGGGATCCACGCAAGCCATACCTCCCTGGAATCCCCCGGGTGTCTACTTTTCAGAAATGTGTGGGTTTGGTAGGTTTCCCTAGGTGGCCGCCGAGCCCCGGGCCAAAACGTCATGGGACCCCCTTGCAAAACCAGGTCGTTTTGTGATAGGCCATTTTGAGGTCACCTCAATACGTTGTGGGCCCTTGCCTGTCGCGGGTACTTGGGCCTCACACCCGAGTGAGGCACCATTTTTATCGGGAGACCTGGGGGAACGCTGGGTGGTAGGAAATTTGTGTCAGCCCCGTGATGCCACAACTTTACCACACAAAAATATGTGAAAAAAGGAATTTTTTCAGCAAAGAGTCAGGTTTGCAGGGGATTCTGGGTAAGAAAACGTTGGGGGATCCACGCAAGCCATACCTCCCTGGAATCCCCCGTGTGTCTACTTTTCAGAAATGTGTGGGTTTTGTAGGTTTCCCTAGGTGGCCGCCGAGCCCCGGGCCAAAACGTCATGGGACCCCCCTCGCAAAACTAGGTCGTTTTGTGATAGGCCATTTTGAGGTCGCCTCAATACGTTGCGGGCCCTTGCCTGTCGCGGGTACTTGGGCCTCCCACCCGAGTGAGGCACCATTTGTTTCAGAAGACCTTGGGGAACGCGGGGTGGGTGGAATTTTGTGGATCCACGCAGATTCCAGAACTTTCCACCACAGAAAAGTGAGGAAAATGTTTTGCCAATTTGTTTGTTTTGCAAGGGATTCTGGGTAACAGAACCTGGTGAGAGCCAGTCAAGTCACCCCATCCTGGATTCCCCTGGGTGTCTACTTTTCAAAAATGTATAGGTTTGCTAGGTTTCCTAAGTGCCGGCAGAGCCAGGGTTCAAAAACTACAGCTAGGCACTTTGCAAAAAAAGGGTCATTTTTCACTGTGAAAATGTGGTGCGTCCACGTTGCGTTTTGCGCTGCTTCCTGTCGCGGGCACTAGGCCTACCCACACAAGTGAGGTACCATTTTTTTCGGAAGACCTTGGGGAACTCGGGGTGGGTGGAATTTTGTGGATCCACGCATATTCCAGAACTTTCCACCACAGAAAATTGAAGAAAATGTGTTTTTATTGCCAATTCTTTAGGTTTGCAAGGGATTCTGGGTAACAGAACCTGGTGATAGCCAGTCAAGTCACCCCATCCTGGATTCCCTTGGCTGTCTAATTTTCAAAAATGTATAGGTTTGCTAGGTTTCCCTCAGTGCCGGCAGAGCTAGGGTTCAAAAACTACAGCTAGGCACTTTGCAAAAAAGGGTCATTTTTCACTGTGAAAATGTGGTGCGTCCACGTTGCGTTTTGCACTGCTTCCTGTCGCGGGCACTATGCCTACCCACACAAGTGAGGTACCATTTTTTTTGCAAGACCTTGGGGAACGCGGGGTGGGTGGAATTTTGTGGATCCACGCAGATTCCAGAACTTTCCACCACAGAAAAGTGAGGAAAATGTGGTTTTTTTGCCAATTTTTTAGGTTTGCAAGGGATTCTGGGTAACATAACCTGGTGAGAGCCAGTCAAGTCACCCCCTCCTTGATTGCCCTGGGTGTCTACTTTTCAAAAATGTATAGGTTTGCTAGGTTTCCCTAAGTGCCGGCAGAGCTAGGGTTAAAAAACTACAGCTAGGCACTTTGCAAAAAAAGGGTCATTTTTCACTGTGAAAATGTGGTGCGTCCACATTGCGCTTTACGCTGCTTCCTGTCGCGGGCACTAGGCCTACCCACACAAGTGAAGTACCATTTTTTTCGGAAGACCTTGGGGAACGCGGGGTGGGTGGAATTTTGTGGATCCACGCAGATTCCAGAACTTTCCACCACAAAAAAGTGAGGAAAATTTGTTTTCTTTGCCAATTTTTTAGGTTTGCAAGGGATTCTGGGTAACAGAACCTGGTGAGAGCCAGTCAAGTCACCCCATCCTGGATTCCCCTGCATATCTACTTTTCAAAAATGTATAGGTTTGCTAGGTTTCCTTAAGTGTCGGCAGAGCTAGGGTTCAAAAACTACAGCTAGGCACTTTGCAAAAAAAGGGTCATTTTTCACTGTGAAAATGTGGTGTGTCCATGTTGTGTTTTGCGCTGCTTCCTGTCGCGGGCACTAGGCCTACCCACACAAGTGAGGTACCATTTTTTTCGGAATACCTTGGGGAACGCGGGGTGGGTGGAATTTTGTGGATCCACGCAGATTCCAGAACTTTTCACCACAGAAAAGTGAGGAAAATGTGTTTTTTTGCCAATTTTTTAGGTTTGCAAGGGATTCTGGGTAACAGAACCTGGTGAGAGCCAGTCAAGTCACCCCATCCTGAATTCCCTGGGTGTCTAGTTTTCAAAAATGTATAGGTTTGCTAGGTTTCCCTAAGTGCCCGCAGAGCTAGGGTTAAAAAACTACAGCTAGGCACTTTGCAAAAAAGGGTAATTTTTCATTGTGAAAATGTGGTACGTCCACGTTGCATTTTAAGCCATTTCCTGTTGTGGGCACAAGGCCTACCATTTTTATCGGGAGACTTAGGGTAACACAGAATTGTAGAGCAACTGTTATTACCTATTGACTTTCGATGCATTTCTGCCTTCCAAATGAAAGACAATGTGTAAAAAATAAGTCATTTTGAAAAATGACCTATAATTCTCATGCTAGTATGGGTACTCCCAATTTCGGAAATGTGCAAATATCTACTGTTTCTAAAATCTACATTTTGTTCCCATTTCAGAAATACATAGGTGTCTTTCATAACAATTTTTCCATGTATACATTTTCCCAAAATAATTGCTAAATACCCGGTACATAATAAAAAACCATTGCAAGATGCTGCTCAGTTATTGGCTCTGGGTTCGTCGGGTTCTTGGTGAACCTACAAGTCCTATATATCCCCACAACCAGAAAGGTCCAGCGGATATAACGGTATATTGCTTTCAAATAGCTGTCATAATTAGAAGAAGTTACAGGTGAAAACGTTGACACAAATGGCTGTTTTTTTCAACTAATTTTCAATTTTTCCTTTATTTAACTGTTAGTTTCTATAAGGAAAACTTTAAGGATCTACACAAATGACCCCTTGCTGAATATAGAATTTTGTCTACTTTTCAGAAATGTATGGCTTTCCAGGATCCATTATTGGTTTCATACCCATTTCTACCATTAACTGGAAGGAGGTTGAAAGCACAAAAAATAGCAAAAATAGGCTATGTCCCAGAAAAATGCCAAAACTGTGTAAAAAAAGTTGGTTTTCTGACAAAAGTCTGCTTGTCCCTGAAAGCTGGGAAGATGGTGATTTCAGCACCACAACCCCTTTTTGATGCCATTTGCAGGGAAAAACAAGACACTTTCATCTGTAGCCCTTTTTCGCATTTTTCCCAAAAAAACAAAATGTTGCTGTATTTTGGCTAATTTCTGGGTCCACTCCAGGGGAATCCATAAACCCTGGGTACCTTTACAATCCCCATGATGTAGGAAAAAAAGGACACAAATTTGGCGTGGATACCTTATGTGGTCAAAAAGTTACAGGGGCCTAAGCGCGCACTACCCCAAATAGCCAAAAAAAGGCTTAGCACAGGGGGTTAATGATGTCCTGAAAGAGTTCATAGATCAATGCGCTATCGTCTACATTGACGATATTTTGATTTACTCCTCATCAGAAGAAGAACACCAACACCAGGTCAAAAGAGTTTTGCGTTGTCTGAAGGAAAATGAGCTTTACGTAAAACTGGAGAAATGTGCTTTTGGAGTGAAATCTGTAGACTTCTTGGGATTTGTGATTGCCCCGCAAGGTCTAACCATGGATGTTAAAAAGATTGAGGCAGTATTAAATTGGCCTCCTTCAACCTCTGTGAAAGAAGTACAGAGCTTCATCGGGTTTGCAAATTTCTATCGCAGATTCATTCGAGATTTTTCCCTGAAGGTAGCACCTATAACTAGGTTGCTGCGAAAAGGAGTGTCATTTCAATGGTCTTCTGAGGTGGAAGATGCTTTCCAGTTTTTGAAGAAGAGCTTTACCACTGCGCCCATTCTGCTGCATGCGGATCCTGCTCAACCGTTTGACCTGGAGACAGACGCCTCCGAGCATGCCATTGGAGGAGTACTTTCACAGAGACACAAAGAAACTGGGCAGTTGCATCCGGTGGCATATCTCTCCAGAAAACTGCAACCGGCGGAAATGAATTACACAATTTCAGATAAGGAACTCCTCGCTATCAAAGATGCTTTCCAAGAGTGGCGACATTACCTTCTCGGAGCTAGACACGTGGTGACTGTATTCACCGATCATCAAAATCTCCAGTTTCTGAAATCAGCCAGGACGCTCACGCCACGCCAACTTAGGTGGTCCTTGTATTTCGCCGATTATGACTTTGTGATAACATTTCGGCCCGGAAGAAATATCGGAAAGGCAGATGCCTTGTCTCGAATAGACACTGATGGAAAGAAGATTCTCATTAGTGACCAAAAAATAATTCCAGAAACTAAAATCATTGGAGCCACAAGTGAGAAAACTCTCGTAGAACAGGTCAAAGAAGTCATAACTTCTGAAGAAATGCGAAGTTGGGCTCTGAAGGATCCAACTCGGGAGATTATCGATGGAGTACCATTTCATTCTAAGGCCTTGTATTTACCAATCCAAGAACTTCAACAACAAGCGTTGATCGACTGCCATGACAGTCCGTTGGCTGGTCATCCTGGAATTCATCGAATGGAGGAGTTGTTAAAGAGACAATTTTGGTGGCCAGGGTTGCCCGCAGATGTTCGAGTTCATGTGGAAGGCTGCAGGACTTGTGCAATGGGGAAGACAGATAAGCGGGCTCCTCAGGGTTTATTGAGGCCTTTACCTACCCCACCATATCCCTGGCACACAGTAACCATGGATTTGATAGTAGAACTACCCTCTAGTCAAGGATTCAGTTCTGTATTAGTCATGGTAGACGCCTTTTCTAAAATGTCGCATTTTGTTGCCCTGAAAGGAAATTCATCTGCAAAACAAATTGCCACACAATTCAACCAAAGTGTGATTAAGATACATGGCATACCAAAGGTTTTGATCACAGATCGTGGGTCTCAATTTCTATCCCATTTTTGGAAGGCTTACACTAGGGGTTTGGGAATTGAGACACGTTATTCAACAAGTTTTCATCCACAAACAGATGGGCAAACAGAAAGGGCCAATTAAGAGTTAGAAAAGTATCTTAGGCTGTTTCTCTTGGATCAAGAGGGAGAGTGGCCCGATCTTCTTTGGACCGCAGAGTTTGCGCATAATAATGCAAAGGATGCCTCTACTGGTTTTTCCCCTTTTTACTTGAATTACGGAAGGCATCCAAATTTTGTGGTTTCCTCTCAAGAAGTGTTGGTGCCAGCGGCTCAAGATTTTGTACAACATTTTAGCGAGGTACACGAGTCTGCCACCAAGAACTTAAGGAAAGCTAAAGAACGCTACAAGCAAAGTGCAGACAAGAAGAGAAGGCCAGAACCAGATTTGCATGTAGGGGACAGGGTTTGGTTAAATACTAACAATCTAAAACTCAAAGGAAATCGAAAATTCCAACCCCGTTTTGTAGGTCCCTTTTCTGTGGAACAAGTAGTGAATCCTGTGACTTTCAAACTAAAACTACCTCCACAGCTAAAGATACACCCAGTGTTTCATGTTTCCCTTCTAAAAAAGGTTTCACCCCATTTGAAAGAATTGAGGAGTAGAGAACCCATTTTAGTAGAAGGACAAGAAGAATTTGAAGTTAAAAGAATCCTAGACTCCAAGTCTGTTCGAGGTAAAATTTTCTATCTCGTAAATTGGAAGGGTTTTGGCCCAGAGGATAGGTCTTGGGTGGAACGATCAGATGTTCATGCTCCCCGATTAACCAAAAATTTTAACTCACAGTATCCTCACAAGCCTCAGCCCGGAGGCTTAATCTTGCGGGGGGGTACTGTCAGGGTACAGAAAAAAGGAACAAACACTCTCCAATGCTCCTCCGTATCCTGGAATAAGCCGGTTTTAAAAAGATCACCCGCTCGCAAAAGGTTGCGGGTGATCGTTGCGCGCAACCGGGCATTTCTCCCTGTACTCCCAACAGGGAGGACCGCAGAGGCAGTGGCCGGTCTAGTCTTGCGCTCCTGGACACGAGCGCGGGGTCTGGACCAGCTGTGAAGTGCGCCGGTTGATTGTAGAACCACGCACTTCACCAACGGAATTTCAGGGTCAAGTAGCTTAACGACAGGCTTCCAGTTAGATAGAAAAAGAGTTGTTTTCGGAGCAAGGCTTAGGCGTAGGGTAGAGCGTTTCTGTGCGTCGGTTAGTTAGTTAGGTTAATAAGCTAGGAGAAAATTATATGTTAGGAATAAATAGAAAAACGAAAAGAAGAGTTAAAAAGAATTACCATACTCACCAACTGGAATCTCAGTTCCAGATTTCCCTTCGTCGTCCAGTTGATGGCGTAGGCTTCAGAAGTTACCTACGGAGAAAAACAAAGACGAATTACCGAAGAAGAGAAAGTAAGGCAGAGAGTGTGTGAGAGAATAAAGGAATGAATGTGATTAAATAAGAAAGTCAATAATGGTTAAAAGTACTAAAGTATCGTTTGCAATACAGGACTCAGAAGAATAAAAACTCATTTGAAAGAGTAGAAGAGGAGCAAAAGCCATAGGCACTCTGGGTAAGGAGAGAGCCAGAGGGAGAGAGTGGGAGAGTGGAGGGAAGTAGAAAGGAATTAGTAACGTTGTGTTCTTCTGTTGCAGTGCTTTCCACAAAAGCTTGACGATAGAGAGGGTGTAAGAAAAGAACAGAACGGAACGCAGAAGTAAGAAGGAAGTAGAGTGGAAGCGCCAAAGGCCAGGCAGTCTCTTCTCTGTCCCATTCCCCTTTCCCCCGACGTGGTTCGCACGGCCGCTAGTATGTTACTGAGTTGGTGGCTGTGGGAAAACCAGTGGTGGAATCAGGAAAATCTCATCGTTCTGCTCCTGGGAGTGTCGGCATAGTGAGTAACCACCGTCCATGACATCTGTGCAGGGGGTGAGGTCTCCTGGATGCAGCTGGGCTGCCCTGCTCCTGGAGATGAGGTGCCGAAGCTGTCCATGAGTTCTTGGAGGGCGTCGGTGTCAAAGGTGTGGAGGTCCTCTTCGTCATCAGTGAAGAGATGTTCGGTTTGCTCTGCAGGAGGTGTTGATTCTCCCTCTGCAATGTGAAGGGGAGATGCAGTTTAACATTGTGTTCACATGTATGTTGACACATTGTACAAGTTTACATACAGACTGCATGACAATGTACATTGTGACTGTTTGGGAGGAGCTGCCTATTTGATGCGGGACAGTGGACATTTCGACAACATCACGGATGTGTGTTTGTACTTGTACATTATCATCTCACATTTCCCTGCTATGCCAAATGTGATTGGCCAGTTTCTACACACAAGCGGCACCAGTTGTTTCCTCTGTCCTGTTGTGAATGTGTTGCAGTTTGTACCACATTGTTGTCAATGTTGATGTGCTCTGAATGTTATGTGTGTGTGCTGCATTTTGGGAGAGTCGCCCCTGCAGCTCTCATTTTGCTGCCCCTTATCCCTTTCAGGCGGTGTGCCTTTGACTTATGTGCTTATACAGTGCTGAGATGTTGCATACTTGGGTAAATTGGGCTCTTGGTGGGAGTTGGGTCTCTGGGGCATGGTTTGTCCGCAGATGTGTTGTTGACATCAGGGGTTGTTTGTGCAAGTGGATGTGTCAGAGTGTGACCGGCTCCTTTACGGATGTGGTCCACACTCAGCCACCTCAGTGTCGTGGCATGCAACATGTCATGATATATTGACTGCAGCCATGCTATTCGTCATGCAGTGTCACTTGCATTGTCAGTGTGGGTCACAGACACGCCACTTTGCTGGGTTTGGCACATGTGCATAGGTTGGTTGTGAGATTGGTGATGTGTGGGAAGGGCCCCCTCTGGGCACATAGTCAATGGGGGCCTACTTGTGTTTCTAGGTGTGCTGCAGTGTGCCAAGGGGATCAGGGACATGATCCAGAGTCATTGTGGGTGTGCACTGTGCTATACTTAATTGTGCATGTGTGACATTGTGCCCATCTCCCCCCGTCCCCCCAGTCCCTGGACGTTACGCACCCTGTTGCTGTTGTGTCAGGTCACATTGAGCAGTGTCCAATCCCCCAACTCCTGCCACCGTCTCCACACCGATGACTGTGGACACCATTTCCTCCATCTCATCCAGCTCCTCCTGTGGCGCTGGACTCTCACCTCCAGTCTGCATTGCTGCCTTCTGGTTGTTGCCGAGTTTCTGCTTGGTTTTGCACTTCACATCATTCCAGCGCCTCTTGACCTCTTCCATTGTCCTCCTCAGCACTCCGACTGCATTCTGCTTGTCCACGATGGACTGCCATATTCTATTTTTTGTTGCCAATGACACAGTGGAGGTGACGAACAGTTGTTGATGGTGTTCTATCACCTCCGTTATCAGGATCCTGTTTTCCTGCGGACTGAACCGCGTCTTCCTCTTTTTCTTTTCCTTGCCCTTCCCTGACCCCGAGGTCCCAGGCTGGTCCTCCGTGGGGCTTGTGGGGTTCTGGTTGTCCTCTGTACTTGCTCCGGCTACCTCCATTGTGCTTCGCAGTTGTTTTGGTTTTGTTTGTGGGATTTTTTTCTGCTTTTATAGTGATTTTTCCCGCCTGACGTGTGTGAATTGCAGGCCTGGCGCAGCTTATCGCTGATTTTTTTATCGCGGTTGGGCCCATTGCCACTTTTTTCACGTTCGGCTTTAGATTTTTATCGCCGTCTCGGTAATTTTATCGCGGAAATTTGACGCGTTATCAGGAAACTATCGCATGTTACCGCCGTGTTGAGAATACGACGTTAACACGGCGTTATTTTCCCGCAATAGACGGCGATATGAAAAATTGCGTTAACCTATTTTGGCGATGATTATCGCACCTTCTTGAGAATATCCCCCTAAGGGCGCTCCCCTTAGTGTTGACTGTAGTGTTGACACCGCAGTCAACACTGAGAGAAGCGCAAATTGTGCATTGCATGTACCATAATGCAAAAAAGCAAACTTTTCTGGGTTATGATGTAGTGTCTGGCCATACCCTTTTTCCTGCCCAAACTATTATTCATCACCTCCTCTACCATTTATCACACATTCCTAATGTTCCTTTTTGTAAAAATTGCATTCCAGCCCATTGATTACACTTTATCTGACCCGAAGATTACGGCTCGAGCCAGAGAGTACGGCCCTAGCCGGAGAGTACGGTCCGGGTGCGGAGATTCGGGCCAACTGCGGACGTAAAGTTAGGAGTCGTAAGTGATTTCTGTGAATACCAAAAATCGTGAGTGCCTTCTGTGAATACCAGAAGTAGTAAGTTTAGGATTTTGTCTCAGATTAGTTTTGTGAATCGGCCCCAAAATGCAGACTTAGTGAATTGGGCCGTCAAAGGGGGTTGAGAATGATTGCGAATGAGATAGGAACTTAGAAGCAAATATCATTTGTTGCAATTTATTGCAAAGTCTTTGGAATAGGTGGGCTAGGTAGGTTTAGTAAATGTGGAATCAATAGGGCAGTCCGTGATACTAGTCTACTACTAGTCGATAGGATTTAGGAAAGTTCAATGTTATTGCAATTGCTGTTTCCTGTCAAAAAATTGTTTTGGAGCGATTATTTATTTACCACCAATTATTTCTTGGATCTTTAATTATATCTTACATGCATCAGCATCCAGGGGCAAGAGGTCGTCGAAAGCAAGTGAGGGAACTGAAGGTGCCTCCCAGCAGGAGGAACGCTCCTCGGCCGATGGCTCTGCTGGCCCCAGTAAGTCCTCCTTTTGTTAATATTAATATACATTTTCCTATCTTTTACTGTTCCTTAATTTGAACTATTTTCTACCTGTTTCCTAGTTTTATTTTTTTCCCAAATCCTCTTTGATCTATCCGTTTCAAAAATGTAAATATTATTTTATATTTCTAGTGTCTTTATTTCACCTCAAACTGCCTCTGTCTGTAGCTTCCTTTCTTCTGGTTTTTCAGTCAGTGTTAGAAATGGGGTCTCTAGTTGGCAAGGGCTTGCACCTTTGTCCATGTAGGGACCCTTCTTCCTAGTCAGGATAAGGGAGTTACACTCCTAAAATAACCCCTGCTCACCCCCTTGGTAGCTTGGCACGAGCAGTCAGGCTTATCTTAGAGGCAGTGTGTAAAGCATTTGCACATAACCAACAGTAATACAGTGTAAGCACTACAAACGGACACCACACCAGTTTAGAAAAATATCCAATATTTTTATATACTTTAAACAAGACCAAATACGATAAAAATCCACTATACAGTACTTTAAAAATCTTCAGTTATCACAATGTCCTTAAAAACAGTTCCTTGATGTCGATAGCTCCGTCCGGGGCTATCACGGCATTGTGAACAAACAAATCCAAATAGTTCTGGCTGACCGCGGCGTCGCGGGTCAGCTACGGTGTCGGGAAGACCCGCAAACAGTACCTTTCAGAAATGCAGGGCGTCGATGACCTCGCGGTGAGCTTCCGAACACAATGGCGTCCGCGGCGTCGGTTCCGGAGGTCGGTGCGGCGTCTCGGGCCCTCAAAGTCACACGTGTTGCAGATTGATCTCCTCTCTGTTGAAGTCAGGAGCACTGGCGTCGGCCGGCGTCGGGTGCTGCGGTGCGAAGTGCAGCGGTGCAGCGTGTGGTGCCCTCAGGTCGCGGTGCGAGCAGCGGCTCGGTGGCGGCGTTGGGTGGTGTCGTCGGTGAGACCAGGGTCGCGGTGTGAGATGAAGGCGGTGCTCGTCACGGTGCTGGCAGGTCTCGGTGCAGCAGCGTCGTCGCTGAAGCGCTGTCGTCGGCTGACGAACTGGAGTCGATGGCACCGGCGTCGGTGGGCCAAGGCTGCGGTGCGGTGCGGGATGAGGGCGGTGCGTCGTGTAACTTACGAGCGGTGCCCCCGAACCATGGTGCAAGCAGCGGCGTCGAGTCCGGCGTGGAGCGGCGTCGTCGGGGATACCATGGCGTCGTCGTGAAGCGAGGCGGTGCGAAGTGCGGTGCCCACAGGTCGCGGTGCGAGCAGCGGCTCGGTGGCGGCATCAGCAGGCGTCGTCGGTGAGACCAGGGTCACGGTGCAGCGTTGCGGCGGTGCACTCTGTGGTGCCTTCAGGACATGGAGTCGGCAGCGGCGTCGTAGACGGCGTCGGGCTTGAAGTCTTTGCTGTTCCTGAGACTTCTTGAACAGGGGGCAAGCTCTACCTCAAGCCCTTGGAGACACTCACAAAGTAGATTGCAGAAAGTTCAGTTCCAGTCCTTTCACTGCCCAAGACAGAAGCAGCCACTGCAGGCCAACACAGCAAAGCACACAGCAAAGTGGTAGTTCCTCCTCACAGCTTCTCCAGCTCTTCTTCTTGGCAGTCTTCTTGATCCCAAAGAGTTCCAATTTTCTGGGGTTTGGGTCCCCCTTTTTATCCTCAATTTCTCTTTGTTCTCTGAAGGCAGAGAGGCCTTTGCCTAGTCCAAACAAGTTCTGGTCAGTCCTGGAGCACTTTGTTGACAAGGCTCCTTCTTTCCTTTCACAGTGCAGGCCAGGAACATCAGACGCACCACAGGAGGTGGAGCCAGCATTGTGGAGGGAAGGCCCAGCCCTATTCAAGTCCCAGGTGCAACTCCTCCCACCCATCTACATGTAGATCTTGCTATTCAGTCCTGTGCTGACTCACCCTGTCTCCTGGCATCCCCCAGCCCCTGTCACTCATACACCATGCAAGGAATACACAACCTAGCAGAGGCAGGCTTGGATGGTTAGACAAGAAAATACCCACTTTCTAAAAGTGGTATTTTCAAACACAGAATGTTAAAACCAACTTCACTAAAAGATGCATTTTATCATTCTGAGTCCAGGCATACTAAACTCAAATTTCTACCATGTTCCCTGGGTCAGTTAGGATTATAAGCTGTAATAATCAAAACTGCCCATTCTGGCCTATGGGGAACAGGTAGCCTTGCAATAGTGAAAAACGAAATAGGCTGTAATTCACTATCAGGACATGCCACACACACCAGGGCATGTCCTACCTTTCACATACAATGCACCCTGCCCACAGGGGTACCTTGGGCCTACCTTAGGGGTGACTAACATGTAGAAAAGGGAAGGTTTAAGGACTTGCAAGTGTGTGCACTTGCCAAGTCGACATGGCAGCCCCAGGATGTACACAGGCTCTGCAATGGCAGGCCAGAGTTACACTTTACAGGCTGTTTGCGTGGGTGGCACAATCCAGTGCTGCAGCCCACCAACAGCATTTGATCTATAGGCCCTGGCACTCTCAGTGCACTTTACAAGGGACTGACACATAAATCAAATAGGCCAATCATGGAAACACCAATCCATAACACATTTTATACAGGAGCACTTGCACTTTCCCACTGGACAGCAGTGAGGAAAGTGCGCAGAATCATTACACCAGCAAAAACAGAGTCAAAAACCAGGTGGTCAGAAAGCAAAAAGTCAGGGGAAACACGCCAAAAGATGCCAAGTCTAACAGTCAGCTTTCTCTCTCCCCATATATATTTTGTGGACTGACAAGTGGTGGTACTGTAAGACTCAGAGAACCCATTGGTACTTACTGCTCTACTAGTACTACTACTAGTATTACTACTCTGCTGTGCAGATTGCCTGCCCAAGTAAGGTATTCTACGCATGTTTGTTGAGATGAGAAGAAGGCTTTCTTTTACTTTCTCATGCTCAATCAGTAAAACGAGAGAGTGGCCATGGTCACGTTGGACACCCCAAAGTTGTGCCTTCTTCTTATCTAGACCTAGTATTATTAGCAGCAGTTGATGGTGAACTGATTAATTTACCATGCACCATGGCTGGAAAGAAGGAGTAGGAGGATGGCACCATTACATTTGCCAACCAAGAAGACTTTATGTCCGATTGTACGGCCAGTTGGCCACTCTTATTTCTTTTCAAAAACTTGGATTCACCATTAGCTTTAGCCACTCAGTTCAGTCCTTTACAGGTTGTCTTCTTGAGACTGAGGCTTTTCAAAAATTGCCACCAACAAAAACAAAATGCCCAACCGGATATTTTATCATTCTTGATAGGACATACTGTGACTTTACCCATATTGCTAGTGATGTGTGCGGTGTATGTATTTTCAATTTTGCTACTGAAAAAAATAAATAGGGGGAGGCGCATATGGAATCTAAAAAATGTTTAATGTTTTTTCTAGCTGCATCGACCACCAGTGCCTGGGACGGTGGCGCCATCCAGGGAGCAGATGCAGCAGTTGCAGTGGGTGAGCCAGCAGCAGTGGCGGGCGGTGGTAAGTAATATTGCTTGCTTATTGACAATATATATACTTGCTGCAAGGGTGTACCTTGTACTGTTGAGAGTGAGACTAAGGGCGCGATTCCGATGTCAGACAGACCAGAGTCCGTCCGACATTGGTTTGGAAGGGGAACCGAAAGACCTCCTGTCGTCGGTTCCAGCCCAGGAAGTAGGATGCGACCGAACCCTGTTCGGTCGCATGCCTATTCTTTAAAATGGGAGCATGCATTCCGAATGGAATGCATGCTTTCATTGCAAAGAGCAGAGGTGCAGTTCATAACTGCACCCGGTCGCAGGCACCTCAAGGTACCTGCCACCGGGTGCAGGGATCAACAGGGGGGCACCATAGGTGCCCCATAGGCCACCATTCGGTGACCTTGCACCCATAGGGGCCCTGCTGGGGGCCCCTAAAGACAGATTCCCAATGCCTTTCTGTGTCGGAAAGGCCGGCACAAGAAAGGCAGTGGGAAGCTGCCATCGTAATCCCTCGGCCGGAAAGAGCCGGCCGAGGGATTACTGCAGGGTTTTCGAATGGCGAATTGGCTCTCCGAGCCCGTCGGAGGCCATTCAGAAAACAGATTCGGATTCCCTCCTAACCGACCCCATCGAAATGGGTCGGTCAGAAAGGAATCCGACCAGCCGATTACGATGCGGGCTGGAGGGCTCCGACCGACAGTCAGAGCCGTTCCAGCCCGCATCGTAATCGACCCTAAGTTGTGAACAGTTGAAGACACCCCTCTTTACTTAGCCATAGCATATACAGCGGGAGTTGAGTAACTAATGGTGGCCTGTTCTATCTTCAACTCAGCAGAAAAAAGTTTCATGAAGAAGAGTCAGACTTTGATGGGTTGATGGGAAAGAAGGATGGAAGGAGGACCAACAGGTGAAATGTAATATGAATGGCAGAGAAGTATGCGTGGGTGAAAGGATGCATAGGTGGGTGGGTGAAAGTGCATGGGTGAAAGGAATCCTTCGGGCGGTTTGATGGGTCAAAGCAAGGATGCATGGGTGGTTAAAATGACAAATGTATGTTGGTGAAAGGTTTGTTGAGAATGATAGCCATGTTTGGATGGATGGATGGTACTAGTATTCATAGTGAAGACTGGATGAAGAGAATGTAAAACCTAAATGGTGACTGAGTAGCAAAGCCAAGGGTGAAGAATAAAAATAATGCTAGAAGAAAAATGCATTAAAAAGTGGAAAAATCCCTAGGAAGAAGAGTAAACAAGGAATGTTTTTTTATCAAGGTTTTTGATTCAAAGGTTTGAGCAAGGTTATATTTCAGACTACTCCCTTGAGTCACAGTAGTTTTCAAACACAACATATAGTATGTATCCCTACCCACCCATCATCATCAATCGTCTCCCTCTGAGGCCCACTCCCTACCCATGGTATTTTGCGAGTGTCAGCCATGGGTGGCCAATTGGCTGCATGGTTACCATAGTAGTACCTCACATTGTGCCGTTTATCATTCTTATATTAGTAAATATTAATCTGCCTTGTTGTAGTCAGGGTGAAAGTGAAAGTGAGCATTTGATTCAACAGTGCATGGCCATGATAGAAAAAGACAAAAGAGATAATTGTGTGGTACAGCTGCCCCACTTGCAGAGAGTAGCAAAGTATAACGCGGCACGAGTATGTCTATCTAGGACACAAGCTGAGCTGGCATGCCTACATTAATTTAGCTAAACGAGATAGAAGAAGAATACTTGTATACTCCATAGTGCTTAATGCCTGGAACTGTAATCACATCAAAATCGAATGGGCCGAGGAATCGAGGATACCAGCAAATGTTATGTACTGCTATTGCTGCTGTACCACTATATCATTTTATGTGTTGCTGTTTTATTAAGAGTATTGGTTACATTTTGTCTTTTTTCTTTCTTGATATAGCTACTCCTGCCAATCCCCCATCATCCGACAGTCAGGAGATAGCAGCCAGGACCCGGCAAAGGAAGCTGGAGGATATTGGGGCCAAATATCAGCAGCTGGTGGCTGTGGAGGCAGAGGAGGTGGCGGCAGCAGCTGTGGCCTCCAATGCCCCGGGCCCCAGCCAGACCCCAGTGCCTTCAATTGTACGGAGCCGTGGTCAGGCAGCCGCCCGCCGCCATTCATCAACCACTGCAGCTCCCCCCTATAGACTCTATAGAGCCTTTCAGCGCTGCATGCTCCTGAGGATGGCGCAAATGGAAGCCAGGATAGAGGAGCGGTTCGACCGGTTGGAGAGGAAGCTCCTAGCCCGCTGCTAGGTCTCTCTTGCCCCTTTTTTAATCTTTTGTTTGGTGGGTGAGACTTGTTGGGGAGAGGGTGGGAATGTGGGAGTTGGGGAAATCCATTTTTGGCATTTTTATTTATGGGCATTTGTTTGGACAATTTGGACTTTCATTTCTTTCGACATTGGTTGGGGTTAGGGAGAGGGGTGGGCCAGGTTTTTGTGGGCTTTCTAGTTTATTTGTTAGGGAAATGCATTTTTTATGGTTGTACATATGATTGAAATCTTTTTTGGGGGGTTATTCTTTTACTTCGCACTGTTTCCTATGCCACGCAGGCCCGCAGCCAGTTTTCAAAATCTGCTGATAGTGTAACACACCAACAGATAGGTATGCGGTACCCTCACTTGTCCTACTACTCTCTCCTCCTAGTCTCTGCAGTCTGCAACTATATTAACCCCTAAGGCCTCGGAGGGGTTGTGGGTGTGTGAATTTCCCTAGTATATAGATTATTGTATCTCAATAATCCCCCACAGTTTTTCTCTTACCTGTGAGTAGGCAAAACGATGGCTGCATGGTTTCCCAAGGTGCCATGGTGGTGGTAGTAGACAGTAGCAGCATGCTTGCGGACTAGTCATCGAATACTAGTGAAAGCACCAGAAGCAAGGTTCCACTCCCTCCTAGCCGAACTCAAACTGTAGGATGAGGAATATTCTTCACAGGGAACTAATTAAATTGAAATAAAAAACTGAGTTAATACTGTTTTATATGCAAGCTTTGCAAAAAAATGGAAAAAGTCACCAGAGGGAAACTAGAATATGACTAGTAGTAGTACACAAGAAGAAGACTGTCAAACGAGAAAACACGATAAGCAATGCTAAAGTAAAATAAATAATCATAAAGGTGAGCCAGTAAAAGTTACAAACTGAAGTTGACTCGAGCTATGAAGTGAACAAGTGTAACCTTTAGTGCTGGAAGGATGATGATGATGTTGGCAATTATGAATTATGTTCCTCCAAAAAACAATTTTATATTGAATACTGTGCATGGGTGGGCAATCTAATATATATAATATTGGCAGTGTGGGCTATGCTATAGAGCAGAAAAAGTGTGTGATCAATTAATGGTATAAATTTAATTTAGTCACACCTCAATTAATCACACAGCCTGGGTGAAGAGGGTTAAGGGTTCGATGAATGGATAGGAAGGGGGATTTGAGGGAAAGGTTTGACAAAGACAAACACTACACAAGGACAGCACATTCATCTTGGCAGCCGACCATCATAAATCTGTTATGGTAGGAAAAGGAAATGCATGCATGATGATGAGTACTAGTACTCGTAAACCAAATCAAATTGTCAGTCTGCCCCCAGAGAGACCCAAGTTACGTTATGTTCTGTAACTGTTGTACCGAGCTTTGAAAGATATCCAATAAAATTAAAATATCTGTAGGAGTCAAGTAACAAACGTAAACAACACACAAATTGTAATGATTAAAGAGAAAAAAAGATACTCTATTGCCAAATTGAGAGTTGCATCTACATTCCTCTTGGACTGTCCGTCAATCTTGGGTGCCTGGCGGATGCGGTTCGGTAAGGTAAGTGTGAGTAAGTTACATTGTTTTTCCAGTATAGCGTAGGGTAAAGGCCAGGGCCTGTAAATTGAAAATTGAAAATGATATTCAAGAGTCAAGGAGAAAAGTTAAACTGCATAAGGAGGAGTGCAACAAGAAGAGAGGACTCAGTGGCAGCATGGCTAAATGTCTGTGTCTGGCAGTTACCTAAACAACAGGCCCTCCACCCAACCACCAGTTAGCTTCAGATTAAATGATGAATTGGATCCAGACAGCACTGAGCCGTGAGCACACACAGAAACATAGCATTTTCCCAATCAATTAGAAAATCAACGCACCGCTGTCAGTCACACCACTCACCACCACCACTACACAGATTAATGTAGGTCTGGTGCTGTTGTTTACCTTTAGGCCACTTCAAAGTCATCATCATCCAAATCAGTTGGTTTCAGTGAATTTGAAAACTTCCATCTTCTTGTGGCAGTTCTCGCAGTAGTCACGCTCACGCCCACGCCCTGAGTCATTCCATCAGCTCTGATCCTCCTGAGTCTCACCCCAAGCATGGTGTTGAACTCCGTACCAACAGTGTCCCGACTCAAAATGCAGTAGATCGGCCTGTAGTGGTACAATTTTGTTATTGAACAACAAGAAGGAAAAGATTGAGTCACTTTTTGTGTAGATTAGATTTGTGTTTGCAAACTTTGCATTATCTAAGGGACTGGTCGGGTGTGAGTCTTTGAGGAGTATAAATATAAAGCATAAAACAATAAAAAACAAAGCAGTGTGGAGTGTGGACTGTGTGGAGTGGAGTTGGACCCTCTGAAAGAATCTCGCTATCCTATCTTTCAAAGGGGATGGAAAACAAACTTCAGGGGAAACTTTAAAATTATTGATCAGTCGCTGGTAGGCCATCAACATTTTGGGAATCTCAAATTCATCACTTACACATTAAGCGTAACAAACAAACACCCAGTATCCAACTGCCTGACAGCACATGAATTATTTCATCTCTTCTCAAACTATTCTCAACATATTGATGATGACATATCACAACACGTTCACACATCACAACAAACAACAATCACTCAGCGTGCAATGCATGCCAGCATTTACCTGTTCTTCCGCTGTGCTCAAAGTGATCAATTGGTGGTACATTGCAGAACGCAGATCCTCCATTTGTTCACGCAGCAGAGAATTGCTAGTGTAAATCAAATCATAAATGTCGCATGTGGGTAGGGCAGTCCCTCTAGGGTAGAAAAGCATAGATGGTCATGGCCCAGGGTTGCAGGCAGGCACACATTTGTTTGTATTCTCCGTCCAATGTCTGGCTTGAGGGAAAATGGCTGTAGAGGGCAACTCAGGAGTCGGACTTCTTCACTGACTGCACGCAGTTGCAACTCCAATCCAGCAATAACATTTTGTGTAAAAAGACTAAGAGGCTCATTACGATGCCGGACGGAAGTCCATCCGTAGTGTTGGCGGTGGCAGGAAACGTCTTTTTTCCCGCCCCTGATGCGTATATTGGGACCACCATATTACAAGTGGCCTACAGAGGCCATTCTCCGTCCGACGCGGTTTTACCGGCTCCGCACATTTTCTCAGTACGCAAGGGTGGCGGACGGTGCCTATAGAGCAAGACCGGCGTGCGGAATCACGTTCCGTCCACCAACCAGATTACGATGTAACAAACAGCCCTTCCCACCGCAGCGCAAAAGCCACCACATCACGGATGGCGGAAGCACTACTACGGAAAGGAAAAGCCGGCCCAGATCACATCCAGACCATCTGAGCCACCATGGATCCAGCGCTACAGGCCTTTCCGCTGCTCTACCTGGTGCACCTCCGGCAGATGAGACGCCGCCGCACCCTACAGCAGAGGTACGTCCAAAACACCTCCACGCATGCAACCCCTGTACAACTACAACTCCCAGCAAGCGTGCAGGCCGGGCCGGCCCCATGATGTATGTGGCAACCTGCCAACTGCAATGTGCGAGGCCCACCCAATTCACATGAGTGACACCCTCAGGGCCCCTGAAGGCAAGTGGGGCCAATGCCGTGCCCCGCCGATGCAGAGCGCGCACCCCGCGACATTCAAAAATGTAATCCGCTGGCGGCTCCCGTTGGCAGATGGCGCATTCGCATAGGCGGTGCCACACCGCGTCAGCCAGGAAGCGCCATCCGCAATCCTCCATCACTCAATTGGGGGCAATGCGTGTTTACGCTGTGAACGTCAGCTACCGCGCCTGTAAACACATCATGCATTTGCATTGTCGCCATGCGAATTGCATCACACACCCCAAAACATCAGCCGAAATTGATGTGTGAAGGCATCATAGAGTGTGACCTTTGATCCAAGTCTGCACACACATGGCTTGTCCAAGAAAAGGAGAGTGAAATTACATTCTTTGTCATGCCTCGTGGCCAGCATGGCCCTAAATGAGTCAAGGAGTCCAAAAGACCAAAGGGCTCTTGCACTGTACCAATGTAGTGCAATGAAACTAACAACCTGTTAACACTGCCTGTATATCTCTTGCTATGTGCTTAGCGAATCCTTGGCCATGGGCCGTCTTCTGAAGGGCCAGTGATGTAGGCTGACAAATCGATGTGTCCATTTTCTGCAACTCAGACACACTGGTAATCCCTAGTACTTACAACACACGTACTGGTGTGACATGCAGTGTGCCTAGCTGCCATTGCCTGTAAATGTCTCACACACGTCATAGGAGTGCACATGTGTAGCAAAAAATCATCGCCTGGATGACATCATCTGTCATTCACAGCCATGTGTGCATGCATACACAATCCATGTGTTTATGTACCTCATGAAGGTGAACATGGCAATGTCTGTCACGCAAAATCACCACACAGTCACGATGAACTGACCCCATAATGTTCACATTTGTCTGCCCACCGTGCTGAATATACATGTATCATTGTCCAACTGACACTCACTGCCCTCATTCCGTAATGTCATCGTGTATTGTGGGACTGAAGTCTGAGGCCGTGCAGTGACAGCAGCCACATGCAAATCTGCATGGATGCTGCGAAACAGAAGTGCTGTGGCATCAACCACAGGGCAGACCAACCTTGATGTAGCAGTATACTATATGCCATACACATCGACCTACTATGGATGTTGAAGTAGTGAGTATGTTGAGTGAGTGAAGAAAAGTAACATCTGTATGCGTGTCACTTGTGCATGTCACGTGTCCAAGACTCAAGGCAATGATGTGCTTGTGTGAGTCTTCACTTAAGCTGTGTACCACATCTCTCATCTTTGACTCATCTCATGCATGTGTACCCTGACAGGATACGTAGGAGGAGACCACCTATCTTTCGACCTGTCCCACACCTGGCGACGATGAAGGACATCGACATCATCAGGAAATTTCTTTGGATCGCCTCACACTGCGAGAGCTATGTGCTCATTTGGAGCCCCATTTGAAGCCAAGGCGAACTTATCCTGCTGCATTGTCTGCTACAGTGAAAGTGATGGCTCCACTGCATTTCTTCGCGACTGGGTCTTTCCAGTACACTGTGTCCAGTGCCGGTGGGATGTCACAGTCTATGTTCAGCATGGTGTTGCGTGATGTCCTGTCAGCATTGATGCTGTACAAGGACAGCTATGTACACTTTCCGAGGCGGGATGAATTGCCAGCTGTGAAGGGGGATTTCTTTGATCTGGGAAGCATCCCAAATGTGGTGGGAGCTATTGACGGAACCCACATTGGCCTCGTTCCACCACAGGCACGTGAACACATTTATCGCAACCGAAAACACCACCACTCCATTAATGTGCAAGTGGTATGCCAAGCGGATCAGATAATCTCACACGTCTGTGCAAAGTTTCCTGGTTCTGCACATGACTCCTACATCTTGCGGAACAGCAGCATACCAGAATTGATGGCTAATCTGCACCCCGAGAGGGCCTGGATTGTTGGTGAGTGTGCTGTGTCAATGACTGTGATGTATGTGACATGCTGCTCTCCTCACATATTCTGATTGCAATGTTTGTCTGTGTTCCTCACAACTAGGTGACTCAGGGTATCCCAATCGTCCGTGGTTGATGACCCCACTGAGGAATCCAACAACGCCCGGGGAAGTCCACTACAATGATGCCCAGGGGAGGACATGTCGTGTGATAGAGCGCACTCTTTGGACTGCTCAAGTCTAGATTTAGGTGTCTAGACAAGAGTGGTGGTGCACTACTCTACTCCCCACAGAAGGTGTGCCAGATTGCAGTCGCCTGCTGCATGCTACACAACCTGGCCTTGCGCAAGAAGATCCCACTGATTCTGGATGGTGATGAGCAGCAGCAGCCCCCTGCTCCAAACCCACACATGCCCAGTGACGATGACAGTGGTGAGGAAGAAGGCCTTGACGTGCGTCAACATCTCATCGCCAACTACTTCCGTTAAGTGTAAGTTAACAATGAGCGACTATGGCTGTTTCTGTGTGCTATGCTGGTGTCTCCCAAACTTTGAGGATTGTTGCAGGGATTCTGTCCACACACAGAACTATGTGCAGGATTAGAGGACTTGGGCAGGCCAGGACTGAGTCATCCGACCACCTGAGCACCCTGAAGCACTGGACCTAATAGCCATAGTGCCTCACTAGCTCAATCACTCACTGTCAGTGATACAAGCGCACAAACACCCCAGGACGCAACACTCTCAGATCTCACAGGAATAGCGTTAACAAGACACACCCTGTCACCGTGACTCTTATACTTGTCCACAAGGGGTTCATTTGAAGACAAGAAACAGTTCAGAAGTTTTATTTCAACTACCGTGTAAGAACATGCAGTATACAGCACCAAAGTATTTGGGAAATGCATTTTGCACAAAAACATTTAGCAGAGTAACATTTCATTAAGAAAGATGGTATATCAAAGAGCACTCTGGATGAAGATCCACGAACCCATCCCCCCTACCCCTGCTGGAAGAACCTGTATCAAATGTCCCTAAACTATGGGATTTGTCAGCAGAACACACTTCTTAGCCCATAGATGGTCAAATGTACATCACATGTGCCGTGTCGCTCTTCTCTCTGGAAAGTCCCCTCCCCAAGTGTGGTGCACCTAGCCCGCTGCCCCATAACATCTAAGAGGCACCCGTGGTCACTCGCAGCTGCGAGACTCGGTTGAGTTGTGGTGACAGGGCCTGACCAGAACAGAATGACAAGGGATATTGTTGTTTGACCACGGACAGAATGTGCAGACAGTACTCCAGGAGCGCGGAGAGATCAAGCTCTGCGGACAGTTCCTATGTGACAGACATGAACGAAGCTACTTGCAAGACTTCAAAGTCAGGGATTTACAAGTGCGTCAGCTGCACGATGAAAGCCTGGCTCACAAAATGCGACAATCACCCCGACGGTCATATGACAGCCTCCCCTTCCTCAGTTCTGTGGTACCAAGCAAAACAGACCGCATAGGTCAGCAAAGTCAAAGGTAATGCAGACAGGGCCAAAGTCAGAGATGGCTGAGAACCTTTGTCAGAAGGATGCGAGAAATGTTGAGACAACATTGAATCAGTTGACAACAGTTCCGGATGCTGGTAAGTAGTTACGGATCCAAGAAGGCACATGCAGCTTCGATGGCAACCAATTCCAAAAGACGATCCAAATCAGCTTCAGCAAAAAGGACCGCCATCCAATCCAGTAGCATGAAGGAACAGATGTGCTCCTCGCACCATGAGGACGAAAGGAGCATTTCATGGCAAGCTGGAAGTGGCTCGATGTATGCATGGTACAGGAACCGTTGCGCAAATGCACAAGTGTAGCTGGCAGCCTGTCTGACACGTTAAAAGGCATCCCATAAACGGCTATCCCCGGAACAGTCCTGGTCGTGGGCCAACAAAGGACTCACCCACAGGTCCTAATCCAGATCAGCAAGGGATGTGTTGGAAAGGCAGAGATCCATGGCCCATTGAAAGGGGCATCGGCGACAGTAGAACACAGGTTGCACGCAGGTGAAATAGGCATAGCGGAAGGTCAGCCTATAACTGATGCGGAGCACAGCCAATGGTATACATCCAAAGACGAGCTGCATCCGTTCACTGTACAGTTGCAACTGACCGGGGTTGGCCTGGACCACAGGATGGGCTGCCATTGCGTGAGAGGAGCCGGAAAACCAGCAATCTGCAGTACTGGCAAAGGGTTGATGTGAAACCGCCCAATGCAGTCGGTAAATATGAGGAGTGACACCCGGTAGGGCTCCCTTAATAGTGTGCAACGAAGTGACAAGGCCAGAGCCTACAAGTAGAAAAAATGTGCAAGGTCTTCAGTATCAGACGCTTTTGATATTTGGTGTGTCAGTAGTCCAAAAACAAGTGGGAGAGTCATGTCTTGCAGACAGTGAATCGCGCAGGACGGTCAAGGCACCTGGGAATTGAAGGTCTCACGGTCTGATGTGAGAGCGACTACTTGTTGAAACAAAAGCCCATTGAGCCTGCATCACTAATTGACGTCTGTTTTCCTTGTGGGAATGTGAGGCCACAACTAACTATCTACAAGCACATATGGGGGAGTAAAGAGAACATTGCTACAGCAGGGAACACGTAGTGCAAGTGTTCCTATTTACGGGACGCCTTCCCGTAAACCGCAGCAGTTGTGGTCATTCAGGATATATCCATATCCATATTGATGTTATTAGGGGGATGGGAGCACACTACTTCACCTCCCAGCACAGTTCACCCCTTGGCATTCTGGTAAATGCAGTTCGGTAAAAATGCTTACTTGCAATGTAGCTTTGAGTGTTTCACCTGAGTTGGGCAGTGAAAGGTACAGAGACATTAGTGTATTGTGGCAGCTTTCTCAGCAGACACCGATCTCAATGGTATAATTTCGTGCAACACATGTGTCTAGGGATTGACAGCACTAACCTGCATCCAGCCGTGGTGACTCACTTCCACGGAAAAAGAAGTAAGCATTTCAACTGCAGTGCATTTGCCAGGATGCTGAGGGGTAAACTGTGCTGGGAGGTGAAGTTGTGTGCTCCCATCCCCCTTCTGTCCATGTTGATGGTGTTGGCCTGTGTTAACTGTTATGCATCTTGTACAGTGTTGCCTAGTTCAGTGCTTTTCCTGTACTGCCATTATATGTCAAATCACTGTCTTTTTCTTGTGTGGTTCCAGGTTCCTCTACTCTCTCAATGGATTGTCGCATTTACGTCTCATGATACATTGCAATGTGAGTTAACATGCTACTTACTATGATAAAAATTCCTCTTGACACAAAGGCATACGGGTGTGATTTGTGTTTATTTGGAAATGAGTGACAGGTGAGGGTTGTAGTTGAAAGTGATGGTACATGGATGGTTCGGGTAGAACACACAATGGTGGGATTCCACAGTCCAACAGTACACTCCCATCCTTGTGGCAATGTGGGATCGGATTTAGAACCAAGTCAATGTTCGGTGTGACACTGGTGACATCAACGCTGGCTCTGAGAACTGGTACGGCACGGTGCTTTGCCACGTGATCCTCCCTGGGATTTTTTCAGACACCCCCTCAGCTGTTTGGACAGGGGGGAACCTGCTGCATGCTCGGAGGTGACTGAGGATTCGCTGTGATGTGACTCACACCTCCCTGTGGACGCTGCTGTGGTGTTGTGACTATCATCCGGCTGGCCACGGGGGGGTGGGCAGCTATTTGTGCTGCATGCATGTCCCTCGGGACACCCACAAACTGACCCATGTACTCTGCAATTTGTCCCAAACGAGTGTCCATGGACCTCTGCAGCAGGCGGAGTTCACGCAGTTCGTCAAGGACCTGGCCCATCCATCCCTGGTTCTGCTGGTATGCCCCAAGGACAGTTTGCACGGTGGCCTGGGCCTCAGTCTCATTGTCCTCCTGTGACTGTCCCCCAGTTGGCCTACCACCTGCCCTGCTGCCACGGACCTGTGGCGGCGCCTGGTGCTGCCACCGCACACTGTCCCCAGCATCCCGAGGCTGCCTGGTGGTATTGGCTACAACTGGCACAGGGACAGTGTTGGAGGCAGCGGTGGTGATGGTGGAGGTGGCTGCCATACAGGTCAGTGCTGCAGGGGTCAGCTGTTGTGGGAGTGGTGGTGGTAGTGGTGGTGGTGGAGACAGTGAGGGCCGGAGACTGAGCTTGGCCGGGCACGCCGGAGGGGCCAGGTCGGTCCTCCTCATCCGTAAAAACCAGGGAGTCTGCATCCGAGGGTTATGCTTCTTGGGTGGGAGACTGGCTGGGCTCGTCCATGGCACAGGTGCCTGCTGTCGCTGCCGAGTCACCTGTTGAACAGAGGTTGGATTGTCAGCATGTTCAGTACACGGCACAACTTTGATGTTCATGTTTGGCACATTTCGATTGAGATGACATGACTTTTCATCTTGGCATTACTTGTCATTCCTAACAGTTTGTCAGTAGTGGGACATGATGTGGAGGTAAATACATTGCTCATCAGCGATGTGACATGGCTGTAGCGACAATTTCATATGTACAGATATTGTATTTCCAAGTACATGTCCTCTGGTACCAACTTGTTGCTCATCCACTTCTGTTCATGCGAGGATATTTGTGACTTTGCTATGACTGTTTGTCTACTATGCCGCAACTTCCTGATTTCTGTTGTGCTTTTTGTACTGTCCTCGTGTGGTTTGTGATGTTTGACTGAGTCTACATGCATGTGTGGTGTTGATGTGAGCCTTTATGCTTTGGGATTATGGTACTTGCACATTGGGTTTTGGCCACTGCGTTCCTGGCTTTTGCTTTGCAGTTACATGTGACTTCATCAATGACACTGTGATTCATGTGAACTGTCAATGGTATTTTCTGTGTGTGCACTGGCTGCAACTTATGCAGCTTGACTGAGTTGGCTCACAAGTGCGGGATGTGTTGGTCAGATAGCTCCCTGCTGTTTGGGAGGGAAGACAGAGGGCCTTGTGGAAGTTGTGGTCTTGCGGTCAGATCCCAACAACCCCCTCCCCAGTAAGATGGCTACCTGCCTGTTGAGTGAAGCAGAGGAGGGTGATGGCTGCCACATGGCTGTGTGGTGGGGTGGGTGCTCCATGCTGTTTGGGAGGGAAGACAGGGGGCCTTGTGGGAGTTGTGGTCTTGCTGTCAGGTCCCAACAACCCCCTCCCCAGTAAGATGGCTACCTACCTGTGAGGTGAAGCAGAGGGAGGAAATGCTAGCCTTATGAGACATTCATGTTGACAGCATGCATTCTACATGAGTTTAATTATGTCTGGCAATTGAGGCTCACTTGTTGTGCACAACGGTACATTACAGTGGGATGTGATAGTTTTATTTGTACTTACCAGCCTCCACTCCCCCCTCGATTCCTGTGAGACTCTCGGGATGCAGTATGGCAAGCACCTTCTCCTCCCATTCAGTGAAGGTTAGTGGTGGTATGGGAGGGCCGCCACCAGTTCTTTGGGCCGCCTTGTGGTTCCTCTGGTGCCGATGCTTGACCCGGGCCTTGAGGTAAACCCACCGCCTTTTGATGTCACACAGTGTGCATAGGGTGGTCCCTACAGCATTGACTTTGTTGTAGATCCTTGTCCACATCTGGTTTTTGCGCGCAAGTGGGGTGTGTTGGACCAGGCTCCCATACAAATGTGGTTCTACCCTTATTATCTCATCTACCATCACTTTCAACTCAGTGTCAGTGAATTTGGGCATTTTCTGTTTGGCCATGGTGCAAAGGTAAGACAAGTACAGGGTGCAGGGGGTGGTGGAGTTATGTGAAGTGTGTCAGGTGTGTGGGTGGGTGGGAAGTGGTGTTTTGTGGAGATGGGTGTATGTGATGTTGTGCTGTGTGCGTAAATGCTTTCCTGTCTTTCAGTGTCAGCTTCTGGTGTGCAAAGGATGCTGGTCCAGGAAGGGGTTGGTTTTATGCTGTTGTATGTGAGTGTGTCCAAATGAGTCATGTCCTCCAGGTGTTTCTTCCATGCTGGGCATTGCTTACATTGCCAATGGACATTTGGGGTGTATCACTGTGGCATGTGTGATGTGATTGAGGGCGGCGTCAAGTGCAGGCACACTTTGTGCATCGCTGTTCAGTTTGTTACTACCGCCATTCATTTGGTCTATGCGCGAGCAAGGGAATCGGAACGCAATGCTCCATCCTCCAGCTCCGCGGTTTCATCGTAATTGGCCATTTGGTCATTCCGCGGCAGGAGCGGCCTTTTCAGTCCCTTGAACTGCTTTCCCCGTCCGCTGCGGTCGAATTTTCAACTTTTCCAGGCATGGCGGACGGTCATTTGTGAGTTCCGTCCGCCGTGGTGGGATTTTCCGTGCATTGCATTGTAATTTGACCGACGGAGATGCCGAGGGTCATGCGGGTAGGACGGAAGCCTTTTCCGTCAGGCATCGTAATGAGCCCCTAAGTGGGCAGGGACGAAGTGGTCAAGCAGACAGTCAGACACACACAAATAATAACGTAAATAATGTTCCCTAGCTATATATATATATATATATATATATATATATATATATATATATATATATATATATATATATTCCTCTTTGATGGCCCTTCTCGGGGGCCGTACACGAGGCGCACACTGAGGGATTATATTATTCTTATTTTATTAAAGCCACACAGAAAAACACACCCGACATATATATATATATATATTTTTGGGCATCACAGAAAGAAAACCTAGTAGTCAGGGAAGTAGAGCACGTCCTCTAACTCTGGTGGTTTGCCCCCCCTTTGCTAGGTATTACAGCGCTCATAGAGCATGGACTCCGCCATGGGTACTTACCATTACGTTGCATGATGGGTGCTGTAGTCTTCATCCACCTGACTACAGCTGCAAGCAATTTGGATGAGCCAGCTGACTTCCCGCCCCAGGGGAGGACCGTAGCAGTACAAAGGAAGGGGTGGTGTAATCCTGGTCTTGCGAAGGGCGTCTGATGAAGGCACACATACGACGAAATGCATTATGCCCTGCATCCATCAATAAAGAATCTTCCAAAAAGGCCCCATTGTGTCCTCTGATCTCTTCCTATGGAGTGGTCGTTGGTTGATATATATATATATATATATATTATCTACTGGCGGTCGCCAGTAGATAGTTATAGTTACAACCTATTATCCATAGGAAATCCGCAACTTTCTATTTGAAATAACTCTCTTGCCGGTTGACGTATCTTCGCAAAATTTTCAAACTTTGTGGGGCGCTCCGGTCCGCTCCTACCCTGAAAGTCTCGGGGATTCGTCAAGCGGGGCCGAGAAAAAGGGGGGTCCCAAAACGCGTTTTCCCATGCAATTTTCCATAGGAAACTTTAGACACGGCTACAGCCTGAACTGCTGAACGGAATTACACCAAATTTGGCAAAGAGGTAGTTCTTGGTTCAGAAAGAACCCTTTTGTTAAATGGTGTAAATCCGTTCAGTAGTTGCTGAGAAAATCAAAAGTAAAAAGATAGATATATCTAGGGCCGCGGATCCTCCCGAGCACGAGCTTTATGTTAATTGGCTGTCAACACTCCAAATCAGGAAGTGTTGGCAGCCATTTTGTCCCTCGGTAGAACCGAGGGACAGAAACAAGTGCGCAAAGCGCACAAAGGGGGCAGGGTAGAAACACCCTGACCCCCTAGGTCTGCTCAGGGGTCCCACAAGGACCCCTGGGCAAAATTTTTTTTTTAAATCGGCAGGATGCGCTCAGGGAGCGCAAATCCTGCCGGAAAATCGAAGCGCGGTCTCCCGCGCTCGATAGTCAATTGGCCCCCGGGTGGGCCAAGTCCCGGGGGCATGCTGGGGGGTTAATTTTATGTGTGGGGGCCTCTAAGGCCCCCAAGCCCCGGGGACCACCACCCCCCGGGCTTTATGTATAATGGTGCGGGAGGGCTCTGAGCCCTCCGCCGCCCCGGGACCACCACCTCCCCGGGCTTCTTTTATTAAAATTAAAAACCTGTGTGGGGGCTCCAGCCCTCACACGCCCGGGACCACCACCTCCCGGGGCACTAAGAAAAATCAAAATGGGGGTCCGTTTTGGACTCCCAAGCTCCGGGGACCACCACCTCCCGGGGCTTTCAAAATGTAGGGAGGGGGCCGCGCGGCCCCCTCCTGGAGCCTGTGGTGGCCCTGGGGACCGCCACCCCCAGGGCCGGCTCCTGCAGTGTCCCGGGGTGCCTACCCCGGGACACTGCTGTTTGTAATGACAGGACGGAGCCTCGCGGCTCCCGTCCTGTCATTGCAAACTTAGCTTTGGATATTGGAAGAGAGAGCAGGGAAACCTGCTCTCTCTTCCAATATCCAAGCCGATTGCTTTTCCACATGGGGAGCTGCATCTTAGCAGCTCCCCATGTGTAAAGCAATGCCGGCTCCCGTAGGACACGGGAGCCGGCGGGACTGTGGGGGCTTGGGGACCCCCACAGTCCCCAACGAGAGGCCAGGCCCCGGGGATGGGGTCCCCGGGGCCATAAGTGGCCACGGAGGGGGCCACGCAGCCCCCTCCCCAAAGTAAAAAATGGGAAAAAAATAAAAAAAGTGCAAGGCCGGCCCGGGGATGGGGTCCCCGGGGCCTTAAATGGCCTGAGGAGGGGGCCACGCAGCCCCCTCCAAATAAAAAAAGAGGCCATGCCCCGGGGATGGGGTCCCCGCGGCCAATACAGGGCCATGGAAGGGGGCCACGCGGCCCCGTTCCCGTTTTTTTTTTTTATTTTAATTTAAAAGGGGGTAAGGCCCTGGGGGATGGGGTCCCCAGGGCCTAAAAATAGGAAAAAGGAAGGGAAACCACACAGCCCTCCTTCAGGGGAAAAAATAAAATAAAAATAAAAACGATCGGGCCCGTAGGCCCCGCCCTTCCTTCACCACTCTGCAAACGCGCCCTGGCGCGTTTGCAGAGGGGAACGACCCCTTGAATACTGGGGTCCCTGGGGCCAACTAGCCCACCAGGAACCTCCAGTATGCGCCAGGGGCTGCCTTGCAGAGAGGTGTACAGAGGCCACGCCCCTTTTTACACCTCTCTGCAACGCAGCTCTATGGCGCTTTTGGAGGTATATGGTGGGCTAGTTGCACCCCAGGGACCCTCAGGATTCAAGGGAGTTAATCCTCGACTTAAATCGCGCCACGGGCGCGTTTGCACAGTGGTGAAGGGAGGGGGCGGGGCTTCAGGTGACATGTGTGCAAACAGGCCCCGTGGCGCGTTTTAAGATGGGGAATTAAATCCTCTTCAATCCTGAGGGTCCCTGAGGGCCAACTAGCCCAACAGGTACGTCCAGAAAGCGCCACAGAGCTGCGTTGCAGAGAGGTGTAAAAGGGGTGTGGCCTCTGTACATGTCTCTGCAACGCAGCCCCTGGCGCATACTGGAGGTTCCTGGTGGGCTAGTTGGTCCGTAGGGACCCTCATGATTCAAGGGGACTTAATCCCCAACTTAAAACGCGCCACGGGCGCGTTTGCACAGATGTCACCTCAGGCCCCGCCCCCTCCCTTCACCAATGTGCAAATATTCCTCTAAAATCAGCCGAAATACGAATTCTGATTTACTCACCTGTTATCAGGAGAGACCTCAGTGCTGCATCTTTCAGCCCAGTACTGGTCCTGAAAAGTAATTTTAACCGTACTTACCAGTAACTTGAATTTCCTTCCATAGGCTAACATTGACTGGTTTCACTTGGAAATTCTTCTAAGTGTGGAGTTTTGGAACTTTAAAATATTCCTCTAAAATCAGCCGAAATACGAATTCGATTTACTCACCTGTTATCAGGAGAGACCTCAGTGCTGTATCTTTCAGCCCAGTACTGGTCCTGAAAAGTAATTTTAACCGTACTTACCAGTAACTTGAATTTCCTTCCATAGGCTAACATTGACTGGTTTCACTTGGAAATTCTTCTAAGTGTGGAGTTTTGGAACTTTAAAATATTCATCTAAAATCAGCCGAAATACGAATTCCGATTTACTCACCTGTTATCAGGAGAGACCTCAGTGCTGTATCTTTCAGCCCAGTACTGGTCCTGAAAAGTAATTTTAACCGTACTTACCGGTAACTTGAATTTCCTTCCATAGGCTAACATTGACTGGTTTCACTTGGAAATTCTTCTAAGTGTGGAGTTTTGGAACTTTAAAATATTCATCTAAAATCAGCCGAAATACGAATTCCGATTTACTCATCTGTTATCAGGAGAGACCTCAGTGCTGCATCTTTCAGCCCAGTACTGATCCTCAAAAGTAATTTTAACCGTACTTACCAGTAACTTGAATTTCCTTCCATAGGATATCATTGCCTGCTTTTTGCTGAAAAAGTTTCTAAGTGTTGATTTTTGAAACATACAAATATTCCTCTAAAATCAGCCGAAATACGAATTCCGATTTACTCACCTGTTATAAGGAGAGACCTCAGTGCTGTATCTTTCAGCCCAGTACTGGTCCTGAAAAGTAATTTTAACCGTACTTACCAGTAACTTATAATTTCTTCCATAGGAATCCATTGTCTGGTTTTCAGCAGAAAAGTTTCAAAGTGTCAATTTTCACAAACTACAAATATTCCTTAAAAATCGCCTGTATGACTTAAACGCATTCTTTCAACTGTTTACAGGAGATGCACCAGTGCTGGATCCAGGATCCAACACTGAGTAAGAAAAAGTAACGATAACAGTTTTTACCTGCTAAGTGAATTTCCTTCCATAGGATAACATTGGTGATTCTATGAGAAAAAGTTTCTAAGTGTCAACTTTTAAAATACAATAATATTCCTTAAAAATCACGACTGTAACCAAAACGCTTTTACTCAACTGTTTACAGGAGATGTACCAGGACTGAATCTAGGATCCAGTCCTGTGGTTAGAAAAGTAATCCATAAAGTAACTAATTGCATTTAACTAGAAATTCACATTGAGCTGAATGTTGCATTGTGTTTGAAAATGTGTTGCCCATTGCAACAACTGTAACTACTGTACTTAAAAGTCTATTGCCTATGTGCAAAGTATTTAAACTAAAGTAATTCATTCTGAGAAAGTATTTTTGTAATGTAATGTATACTGTAATTACAATGTAATTTAAAAAATAAAATATGTAAAAGAAATTGTTTCTAAAAATGTAGTAAATCAGTATGAAAACAATTAATATAAAAATTAATACATTTAAAAATTGTCATTTAAAAACCTTTGAAATTCACTGAAAAACCGTAGGTTTCAGGCACGTTATAGTTACAAATTAGCATTTAAAAACCTTTGAAATTCACTGAAAAAGCATAGGTTTCAGACACGTTATAGTTAGAAATTAGCATTTAAAAACCTTTGAAATTCACTGAAAAAACCATAGGTTTTAGGGACAGTTATAGTTAGTTGGACATTGCACTCGTACAAAACCCGTGAAATTCCCCGTTATAGTTAGTTCAGCTAACTATAACTCGCGCCCCGCAATGCACTGCTGATGACGTCACATATTACATCACTCATGACATGGTCAGTGACATCACTGATGACATCACTGATGACATCTCAAATGACATCACTGATGACATCATCCACGTGATAATCTGATGCAGCTCCTCACACCCTAATATAACCTTTGATACACCCAATCTAAATTACAGAGTGCCATTCGCAAAACCATAGACACTCCAACACCAATAACTACATACCCACTCACTGATTCTTAGGTCTACACACACACATCCACTCACTCACCCGTACAGTCACTCATACTTATGGTCACTCAGTACAGGACTATCATATGCACTCTTACTCCTATATAGACACTCAAACACCGCCACTCATCCATAGAGGTACTCACACACCTAGTCAGTCATGCAAATAATTAAACACACTGCCATTTACTCACCTATACAGTTATACACACACCAGCTCACTTAATCATACAAATACTAGCACATTGTTACGCTCTTATACAATCACTGATACAAGCACACACTCATCCATACAGCCACTATCACAATCACTCACTCTGCTTATAGCTATTTATATACTCCAATACACATATATACTGCCTTTCACATATGTAGTTACTCACACATGTACCACTGGGACATACATTCACTCACTAACACACTCTTACACACACTTACCCACCCATACAGTCTATCACAGATGCACTCTTGAAACCATCCACCCAGTGAATCACCCACTCACACATCTATGCACAGTCGCACACACCCCATCCACACAAACACTCAGGCACCCATACAGATACTCATAGAACCAATCAATAACCCATATAGACACTCATGTAGCTATTCGCAAATCCATGCATCCACTTACACACCAACAGACGGATACAGACATTCACACAGTTTAGTCACTAACCCATGCATTCAGTAAGATACGTTTAATCACTCACTTGTAGAGTCAGTCACGCACGTACTAAATCATCCATTCAGACACTTATACACCCACTCATTCTTCAATACGCCTTTCCCTATATATATTAAACATATTTAAACTTTACAGAAACACACAGTCACTGGATGATGTCATCAGTGATGTCATTTGAGATGTCATCAGTGATGTCATCAGTGATGTCACTGACCATGTCATGAGTGATGTAATATGTGACGTCATCAGCAGTGCATTGCGGGGCGCGAGTTATAGTTAGCTGAACTAACTATAACGGGGGAATTTCACGGGTTTTGTACGAGTGCAATGTCCAACTAACTATAACTGTCCCTAAAACCTATGGTTTTTTCAGTGAATATATATATACATATATATTTTTTTTTTTGGGCATCACAGAAAGAAAACCTAGTAGTCAGGGAAGTAGAGCACGTCCTCTAACTCTGGTGGTTTGCCCAGAATTAGGTCACCTAACACACTACTTCTAAGATGTGAATCTCCGTCATCTTCCTCCTGTGATACTTCACATATGGTGTAATCTGGTGGTATAAAGTGCTGATTCATTTTGATCATGGTAATCTCTCCACGTTTTGGGGTGAGAGACTGGTCCTTCTCTCTGTGACAGCAGCACTGATAACTCACTCAGCGGAGACACTGGTTATAGGGCAAGCCAGATAGTTTATTGCCAGACGGCTGAGCACTGGCCATTGGCGCCTCTTCCCATACCAATACACTAATGGGTTCTGATCAAGGTAGACCTCTGTTGCATCATCCAGATAGGCCTGGACCATTCGGTCAATATTCATTGCTGGTGCTCCACTTTGCTCGGCCTCTTTTGCCTTCGCCTCTGCGCTGGACTTAAGCCCTGCCAGTAGAAACCACTCAGTTTCAGATTTGGGGGCTGATGCTCCTGGTCTTGGTGTTGTTGATGGTGTTCTTGTCGTTGGTTTTGGCTGCTGTGAGCTAACAGCACTGCCCTCAGGCTCTGAACTTGAAGGCTGCACCACAGGACTTGTGCCCTGGACCAGTAGGCCTCTAATTCCCTGCAGTTCTTTTTCTAGCTCACTGCCTTGCTCAGCTATCCATGTTTTGTATTTTCTAACATCCCTGTCTGAAAAAGGAATAAAAGTGGACAGTAATGGCTTGTACCGTGGATCAAGAATTGTGGCACAGATGTAATGTTTGGAGGACACAATGTCTCTTTGCACCCTTGTATTAGCAGACAAGCGAAGGGTTAAGCTCTCCACAAGTCATACACATCTTTTTTTTCCTCCACACCTGCATACATTGCAGACACCTCCTTTAGCTGTTCCTGTAGCATGTGCAACAATGCTTGGCCCATGGTACTGTCCTCTTTGCTGACTTCCCGTGTGAACACCTCAAAAGGAAGCAGCATCTCTGTCAGGCATTTGACTAGGCCCCATTGGTCCATCTCACTGATCATGCCTTTTGCAGTTGCACTTCCTCTTTGCATGACATATTCATTGCTAGGTCTGCACTGCTCAAACAGGCGTTCAAGCATGTAATGAGTGGAGTTCCAGCGTGTTGGCACCTCCTGTATGAGTGCTTTAACAGGCATTCTATTATCACACTGAATGACCCTCAGCTCTTTCTGGGCTTTAATGAATGGCTGAAATGAGTCCAGATTCTTCTGCAGGTGGACAGTAAGTTGCTTACTTGGTCTTCTTTTTTGAGAAAGTCATGTACAATGATGTTGATGCAGTGTGCCAAACACAGGACCCTGAAATAACCCCCATCGGCCATGGCCTTAACTATATTACTGCCATTGTCCGTGGCAACAAATTCAATCTTATGCCCTCTTGGTCGCAGCCATTCAAAGATTTTGTTGTTAAAGTCTTTCAAAATGTATGCAGCTGTTTGGGATTTCTCCATTGCTTCTGAGCAGCAATAAAAATCTCAGCAGTGTCAACACCTGCAGATATTTTTTCTCTAGCCCCCACAAAAGAGATCCAGTGTGTGATGCACATGTAATCAGTCCCTTGGCAACTGGTCCACATGTCTGTTGTCAGGTGGATAGTGTGGACAGCACTCTGCTGCAAAGCTTGTCCAAGCATGTAGCGCTGGAACAGCAACTCTGGCAAAATAGAACCGGCTGGGAACCTTCCATTTCAGGCAGATGGCTGCCACAAATTCAAGAAAACCCACCCCGTCAACAAAAGAAAAAGGAAGGAGGTCCAGTGCTAACATTTTAGCCAGCTTCGCATTGTACAAACGTGCCATTGGTTGGTTGCGTTCATACTGCCCTTCTGGCCTAAACATGGCAGGAATAGTAGCCTAAATTTTTTTCTTTCCTGATGTTACTGATTCAGGTGACTAGTCGGCGGTGGTAGGCTCAATGTGCTTTTCAGCGGGGCAGGCACTGCCTTGTTGTCTCGACCTGAGTCTTGTGCCATTGCAATGTTGCTGATGTAGTGGATACTACTGCACTGCTGGGGAGAGGGCTGTTTTGCGTAATGAAGATGTCTTCCTCTTTTTCTCCTTCCACAGTGATCGGATCAGATTTGGATTCCCTCCTCAGCCGCTTTCACCCCCCTTCTCCAACAACACTTGCAGGTTTTTGGCCGCTAAGATGTGCCTCACCAAAGGATCATATGGTGCTTTCTCAAATGGGCTGTTTGGCCCCCGGTACCATAGTTTGTACCAAGCTTACCCCGACTAACACTTGCTCTGCAAAGGGAGCATATGGCAATGTTCGCCTCCTTCTGTGTAACCGAAAAGAAATCCCAAACTGGGGAGCTCAACTTTCTGATGCTGGTGCCACTGCCAATGTCGAATGAACTGGCAGTAGGTGGGCGTTTTGACGTTTGACTCTCTGGCTCTGCAGCACCTACTTCTACTGAGGTGGTTGTGGATGTCGGTCGCTGCTGGGACTTTGCAAATATGGCAGCTAGTGGTGGTTGGATCTGTGCTGCCACTGCCACATCCCACCCGGGAAGTTGGGAAGGGGCAAAGTCGGTCTCCACTGGGGCTGGGCTAACATCCATGGTGACTGGCTCGTCATCACTCTCCTCTCCATAACTCTAAGGGGTCGATTCCGATTCGGGCCGGAAATCTCTCCGACCGAGCCGGACCCGGAGAGATTTCCGACCGAATCGGACCCGTGCAGTCCGACCGAACGAGTCCGATGCATTCGTATGCCACCGGACACGAGTCGGTCGGACTCCCATTGAACTCAATGGGAGCCGGTCGTACAACGCGTACGCGGGCTCCCATTGCCTCAATGGGTGCGAGGCGGACAAGGGCGCCCCTACAGCGAGTAGCGCCGCGGAGCGCTCGCGGCGTACACGCACAGGTAGGGGGGACCCATGGGTCCCCCTGTGTGCGCCTCGCACGGGTACGCGTACAGGGGGTCCGACACGGACCCCAAAGTACGGCTCCGACAGCGAGTTCGAGTCGGACGGCGCGAGTCGGTCGGAGCGGCCGAGGTGCGCATCGTACTTACCCGGCCGGAAAACGTCTCCATTGCGCGGTGCGACCGTGTCCGACCGAGTCGGTCGGAGCGGTACGATCCGGGTACGAGTCGGTCGGAGCGGTCGGGTCGCCCGGACGAGTCGGTCGGCGCATTCGCATCGTACTCGCTCGGCCGGACCCGCGTACGGTTCGGTCGGGAAACAGGGCTCCGAATCGGATCCGGTAAAGCCGAATCCTATTCGGAGCCCTACCGGCCGAGATCGGAATCGGCCCCTAAGTCTTTCAGGAACCTTCCTTTTCACTAGCCTCGTCTGAGTTATCCCGTGGCGTGTCTCACTCTCAGACTGAGGCGGGATCCAAGTGGAGTCTAGATCACCAGAAGGGGGGGCTTGAAGAAGATGATGCACCACTAACCCTCTTTTTTCTAGCTGGAGATCTGGAAGTCAGTGGATCTTCTGGAGCAGATTGCTCTACTTCCTCAGCATGAAGCGCAATCTCTTCAACTGCTCCTACCTCGGGAGGAACTACTATTGGCAGTTGTGGCTGTTAGTCTTGTTGTTGTCCACTTCTCTGAGTTTCCTGCAATGATTGGGTACTACTTTGCAATAGAGATAAGTCAATGTCAACATCACTGCTCGTCGGCGTTGCCGTGATTAGACTGGCTGCCTCAGTGACAGGCATGGGCTTGGGCCTAGATTAGGGTGGGTCCACTGATTTGGGGTGCTGCTCCCAGCTTGCTCCCCAGAGGCCGGTGCGGCAGGCACAGTTTGTTTTCTCCAAAAAACATCTGGGGCAACATACCAGTGGTGGTGGTGGCACTGGTAAGCTCTTTCTTCTCACTGGCTACTTTCTTGGTAACAGTTTTAGACTTAGCAGTGGCACCTTTCCTTGGGGCCATCTTGAAGCTGTCAGTTAGCAGTGGCACTTAGCTTCACAAGTTGAAGAGATGTCTGATGTGTGGGTAACTCACGAGTCATGCTCACGCCGTGCACATGCCGTCTTTCTGGCAGTACTGTTAGTGATGGGTTGCTGCCTCTTGTCTTCTTGTCGTGCACCTAAATGAAAAGAAGCAAGAAGGACATCAGTGAAACGTGACATTGTTGCTGTTCAATTAGTAGCACAAACAAAAAAATATCATTTAGTGTGGTCACTGCTGTTACTCCCTTAATTAACAATACAGTGTTAATGCATAATAATATTTCTACTCATTCGTAAAATGGAACACCACACCAACATAAACTTTCATGGTGACTGAATTGAACACTCAGGAAGAATAAGAGAGAGCGAAAACAACAACAACAATAAACAGATGAAACTGTTTGCTTTATGTGCGGCATGTGACGCCACATCACTGTGATGTGGCACTGAGGGAGGTGCACCTGACAAATGACAATGAAAGGAATAATCCCTAGATAATGAATGCTGTTGTGCACCTATAGCAGACATGGGATGGAGTTGATTTGATTGATGCAAGATGTAGTGGGAAATGGTATAAACAAAAAAAACATTTTCTTTCAATTATACAAAAAAATTAAAAAATTGAAAAAGTAATTTACCAATTAATTACTTAAAAATGTAAATAATTAAACATAAGTGAAGTTATTCTCAAAGATATCATAATAAGTTATTATTAAACTGCTATTTCATTGCTCAACCATCCATGCAGCCTATGGCATAAAGGGCTGAATTTGGTTGAACGCACAAAATGGCTGCCAACTAGTGCCACATTGACATCAACAACAAAACTGAACAGGAAGGCATTCATTGGGAACAAGGAGAAGACATCATGCAGGCCTATAGGGAAAGCACACTGGCTGGATCCACAAAATGGCCGCCAGCCACATGGTCACAACAAGAAGCTGGAGGCCTAGAAAAAATAACGCATGCAGGCCTATGGCAAAAGCACACTGGCTGCCTACACAAAATGGTCGCCAGCCACATGGTCACAACAAAGAGCTGGAGGTCTAGAATAAGGAAAGCATGCAGGCCTATGGCAAAAGCACACTGGCTTCCTACACAAAATGGCCGCAAGCCACATGGTCACAACAAGAAGCTGAAAGCCTAGAACAAAGAACGCATGCAGGCCTATGACAAAAGCACACTCGCTGTCTACACAAAATGGCCGCCAGCCACATGGTCACAACAAGAAGCTGGAGGCCTAGAACAAAGAACGCATGCAGGCCTATTGCAAAAGCACACATGCTGCCTACACAAAATGACCGCCAGCCACATGGTCACAACAAGAAGCTGGAGGCCTAGAACAGAGAATGCATGCAGGACTATGGAAAAAGCACACTGGCTGCCTACACAAAATGGCCGCCAGCCACATGGTCACTCACAAGCCACAACAACAAGAGGCAGGAGGCCTGTAAAACATGCAGGCCTGTAAGTACATGCAGGCCTAGGCCGGGACAGCCCACTGACTATACAAAATGCCCCTGGCCAGTGGCCACATGGCATCTGGAACAAACAAAGGCAAATGTTGGCCTATGGCAAACACACAAACACATACACTGGCCAGACAAAGGAGGCATGGTAAAAGAGAGAAAACATCATTAATTAAGCAATGGCAAAAACAAAAATTATTGGGCAAAAAAAAAATATTTACAACAAGACACATCCTTCAAAGGCATTACCCCACCTAGTCCTGACTCCTATACACTGTTTGCATGAAAAAAAACATGAAATACCACAGAAAGCACATTTTGGATTTCAATCCAAATCCATCCAAGGCCTAAGCGGTGTAACACCACAGAAACTGTTGTTTCATGGACCCATGGCTAGCACTGGGCCTGCTGGCTGGAAGGCCAATTGGCAGACTAGGCCATATACAGAATTTAATCAAAATTACCAATGTATGAAAAAACATGTAGAAAATGTAATAAACTGTGAAACATTTTTCCTTCACAAAAGAAGAAAAATTAAATGCAAAGAAACCACTAGGCCCCTACTGAAACAACAGGCCACCCACCACAATAAATTTTAAAAATCGATTAAAATGAATCCAGGTGCATGTCCCCAATCAAACAAACAAGCCCAGTTTTCCAACTTACTTGTGAAATCTCAAATTCAAAGTCCTTATATCGACTGGGATATGCAGCAGACACAAAGAGTGATCCTTCCAGCTCCAAATCCAAATGAAAAGTGACCAGAGATGGACAAAGCACTGAGAGGAGCTTGCTGGACAGGAACAGGAAGTTGGAGACTCTAGGGCACTTCCTTCCAGTTGAAAAAAAAAGTACAAAACCAAAAAAGGACTCCTCGCACAAAAAAACACTGCCAAATGTCAATTCAAGGAGGTTTTTAACTCCAAATTGTCAGTTCGGGAAGATGTGATGCTTCTCGAGGAAAGAATCTTCCCCAGATTGCAGCCACAGTAGATCCTGCATGTTCGGGATTGTGTACAGTAGAAAACATTTGCCGGAAGTCGCTGGCATGCCCGAATGACGTGTTGGCGAACTGAAAATCTCACAGGAGCATGCGCCCGGCTAGCAAATCTTGTGGCGCCCGTGAACGGCCCTGAAAATCTCCTAGGCGATCATGAGCACTTGGCAAATAGCTCCTGCGTGCGCGAAATTGCATTTCAAGTGCGTGGACCCAAAAAAACCTCAGCTCCATGCATGCATCCTGCGGAGTTGCCGAATTCCGCAAACTACGCGAACGGAGCAGAGTTTTATGCCCGGGTTTAAGCATGGCATCTCTTTTACATTGGAGGACATGCCTGGTATCATCCATCTTACTACGCCTTCTGCAAGCAGACATATGTCATACACGACTAAATAGCGCACAGACTATTCAATGACGTGGCTACCAAATTAAGAAAGGTCATCAAATCTCAGAGGTCTACCTCATTTTACAACATTGCTTGGTATCGTAACCAAATGATATAAAAGGCAATACCAGTAAAATGTATATATGGACGTTTAAGTTATAAAAATCCAAATATTTCGTGGCAGCTTTGACTCAAAGCTCAAACTCATTTGTCAGTAAACACTGCACGGCACAGCATTAACTCAATGTAAAATGTGTTGAGATTATTACTGCCCATGTTTTCATCCATTTTATCATCTTTATGAAACTGGAGCTGTTTATAAAAAGACTAATCCGTTGCACAAGTTCATAGATTAAACGTGTTTTCCTATCATAAATGGTGAAATTGATTTTTCAAGCCCTTTCAAACTTAAAAATTTACAAAAAGTGAAATCAGCTCATGAAAACGTCATCTGCAGTAGAACGTTCTAGCAATTAAGTTTTTGATGAAGATTTTTTCCACAAACCTTTTTCTGAGAGTAAAAATGTTGTTTATTATTGGACAGATGAGGAGGTTTGTGTGGGACCTATTTCTATGGAATTTTCCCACAATTTCTTCATTAACTTGGCTAGGTTTTAGAAAAAACAATTCTGAAGTCAAAAGTTTGGAATTTTCACACATCTATTAACAGTACCCTACAATTCTATTTCATGCAGCATCTTTATGTTTCTTCCTACATGGTGATCTCCTTCACTCTCACACATGAACACTTGCTCTTTGATGCCATAATTTCTGAGTCCAACAAAAATATAATGGTTGTACTGCTTGAGTTAACTCAAGGCCCCATCACAGACAAAAGTTTTTTTGCCCAGCATTCCACCTCAGATAGGAACTAGCCATCTGAAAATTAGCCTTCATCCTTTTCCATTGGGGATAGTCCAGCAAAAAATGCCAGGCTGGGTTCCCTCTGAATAGCAACGCAAGAAACCCTAAACAAAGTTTTAAACTAATCTGGCATTGTCTGTGAGCTAGTCCTTGAGTTCTGTGGCACATTGAGTACCTCACATACATTTGTGCCGAACCGTCACACTTAGGGCATTGCATTGAGGAAAACAAAAAAGTGATTGGTAGGATGCTTGAATTATTCTCAATTACTGAAAATTACTCAGGGTCGCATTCCAGTCCATTTTTTGCCCACTATGCCAAATAAGACAGGAGCAAGCAACTTGCAAATCAGTCTTTGTCTTGCTCCAATAAGAATAGTTTCCTCCATCACTCCACAAAAATGAGTCAGATCCCTTTAATCGGGAGTTGAGATTGTCATTGCTGGGTGACGTGACATTTTTCTGTACTCTCCACTGGTACTTGGGGCATAATTCATTCATTAAGGCACAAACTGGGATTTCCTGCTAGTCACACCCTAGTTGGATGCCTTGAATTGCTTTATCGTAGGACAAGTATTGCCCACCACACACACACAGTTGCCAGAGATTCTGTAAGATGATAAAGCTAATAGTCAGAAATTACGACTGAGAAATGGGAGCTCATTCTTAGTAAAACATTGTATTGACAATAAACATAAAATGTCACAATTAAAACGGAAAGTGTTAGAAGTGGTAAAAGAATGATCCTGAAGAAGGTAACATGAGAGAAAAAATATTTAGATATTAGGCTCATTGGATGGAACTTCTGAATACAGTGGAACTGAAGGATTTCAATGACTCACAAGAACTGAGTTGTGTTTCATAAAATTCTATTTTGGAAGGATGAAGTTTAACTTGTTAAGGTTTTAACAGAATTGTAATCAGTAAGTGAGTTGATTTCCTATGTTTTAATATCTTAGAAGCAGGTGTAGACTGCAGATGGCAACAAGAACTATAGGATGCAATCATGGGAGTACTAGTTTACAATTGTTCTATGACGGGAATTTACAGTGTGACCCTGTAAACGGATATAGGAGTAAGAGAAGTGTGATATTGAAATAGAGAAAAGAATTTGAATTGAAACACAGTGGACCGCCATTAGAATAGAACACCGATACCTGGAAGGACTGGTGTCGAATACGAGGACATACAGGTATGTAATGAAGGACTGTTTCATTGGAGTTTTCAACTTGTTACTGGATTTTAAGGATAGTTTTTGTCTAATTATTTTTTGATTTACCAACTAATCTAAATTAGTTTCTTTTTTGTAGATAATGTGAAAAACGTATTGACTTATTCATTGTCTTGACAATAATTATTACCCCAAAAGAGGTGATGGAAGAACCATAAATGCATTGAGGCATAATCCTATGAAATGAAAGGCAAAGTGAAATTAACTAAAATAATTAATGAAGATTCAGATTGGAATAAATTCACCTCTGATTCATAAATAATTTGATTGAGAAAACCCAGTTAATAGAATGTGACTATTCAATACGCTACACCACAATCCCACCGCTGTTCATATTTTTTAATTCCATTAGTGTTCAGTGCTCATATGTTGTAAATAAAGTGTAGCTCTTGACGAAAGAAGGCCTAGGTTTTTGGGACCTGACAAAAGTTAAGACAATCACCATAGTTCTCTAAAATCACAGAACAATATTTACCTAAAATGACTCTCCGGTACCTTGAATTCTTAAGGGCCCTAAATTGGACTCACTGTTATGGATATCTCTTGATCAACTGAAATTCACATCATATCACAGTCTTCTCACCAGTGCATTGCTATTGGATCTCTTGATGGCTTATCATCTTGATCTGCTGCTTAGGCAGGGTTAGACTGTTTAATTCAGTTTTGAAATGGTTTAAATCTTTTCTGAGTGGGTGCACACACTTGGCAGTCCTCAGCCCTTTCCAGTCTGAAGCGATGCCTTTGATCTGAGGAGTCTATCAGGAGGTAGTAATCTTTCCTATCATGTTTTATGAGTATGTTCAGCCACTGAGAGAGTTGGTCAGGCCATTCAAATTCAAACAGGTCTCATATGCTGCTGACATGCAATTGTTGGTGATGTTTGATTATCTTTTCCCAGATGGCATTGGGCATCGTGGAGACTGTCTTGACGCAGTGTAGGAATAAATTGCTGTGAACTTTATTTAACTTAATGGAAACAAGACTTGGGGCCTGATTACGAGTTTGGATGTCTTACCGCCGCGGCAGTGGTCCCAAGAAGACTGTCGCGGCAGTCTCCTCTGCTCCGTATTATGATGTCACTGCTGGGCCAGCGGTGGTGTTTCTGACGCCGGGGAATATTTTTTTCATATGTGTCGATGCAAATGTGTATATTTTGACTGCACAAGTGTAAAATGTACACATATGCATGAACGGGAAAAAATACCTCCTACGAGTACTTTCTCATTGCTGGAGTCCGGACCATATGTGCCCAGTCCAGTCAATGGGTAAATAATGCAAAATGGACTAACCTGGATTTCGGTGCCAACAGGGTTGTTTTCTTTGGGGGTCAAGAATCTGTTGTGAAGGGGGCCCTGGAGGAAGGGATCCACGTGGGAGACTGAAGGAAAGAAAAGGAAATGGGTGAGTATACATCCCGATTCCTTTGATTCTGCCGACTCGAAGCAGGCGCTCTTCCCACCATGATTGGCTTGATGGAAAGCCAACTCATAATTCTGAAGGTGTTGAACTTGTCAGTACCGCCCTCTGACAGGTGCCTTCCCCCTACAGCCGCAAAAGGAACAAATGATGGGCCTTACGAGGAACAATGCAAACATTCCCCCCCCAGTCACAAAGATCTGGATTTAATCCACTGTTCTTTTACTCACCACGCCATCCCAGTTTGGACACACCCATATGCAAATCAATTTTGACCATGCCCCTCATGGGAACAGTCCAGCCCGAACTGCCAAGTCAGGTCCTCCCTGGACCGGAAACAAGCATCCTGGGACCGGTTTTGGGGCATCATCACTCATCAGCCAGGCTAACTTGAATCCAGTGGTGCAGTGAGCACAGGACCCACATCTGGGCATACCCTTCCCACTTAGGGTGACAAAAGCAAAAGGAACAAATTATAGACGGGATGCTGAACTATGCAAACATTCACCCCCAGTCACAAAGTTATGGGTTTAATCCATCGTTCTTATGCTCACCACGTCACCTCAGTTGGTACTTAGCCATATGCAAATCAGTCTGGAACCTGCCCCTCATGGGAAAAGTCTAGCCCGAACTGCCAATCCAGGTCCTCCCTGGACCAGAAACAAGCATCCTGGGACCGGTTTTGAGGCATCACCCCTCATCAGCCAGGCTAGCTTGAATCCACTGGCGCAGTGAGCACAGAACCTACATCTTGGCATACCCTTCCCACTTAGGGCGACAAAAGTAAAAGGAACAAATGATGGACAGAATGCTGAACAATGCAAACATTCACCCCCAGTCACAAAGATCTGGGCTTAATCCATCGTTCTTTTGCTCACCACGCTTCCCCAGTTTGGACCCAGCCATATGTAAATTAGTCTTGACCCTGGCCCCGTGGGAACAGTTAAGCCCAAACTGCCAAGCCAGGTTCTCCCTGGACCAGAAACAAGCATCCTGGGACCGGTTTTAGGGAATCACCCCTCATCAGCCAGGCTAGCTTGAATTTAGTGGCGCAGTGAGCACAGGACCCACATCTGGGCACACGCTTCCCACTTAGGGCGACAAACGGAAGAGGAACAAATGATGGACAGAATGCTGAACAATGCAAACATTCACCGCCAGTCGCAAAGATCCGGGTTTAATCCATAGTTCTTTTGCTCACCATGCCACCCAGTTTGGACCCAGCCACATGCAAATCAGTCTTGACTCTGCCCCTCATGGGAACAGTCCAGCCCGAACTGCCAAGCCAGGTCCTCATTGGACCAGAAACAAGCATCCTGGGACCGGTTTCGGGGCATCACCCCTCATCAGCCAGGCTAGCTTGAATCTACTGGTGCAGTGAGCATGGGACCCACGTCTGGGCATACCCTTCCCACTTAGGGCGACAAAAGCAAAACAAACAAAAAGTAGACGGAATGCTGAACAATGCAAACATTCACCCTCAGTCAAAAAGATCTGAGTTTAATCCATCGTTGTTTTGTTCACCACGCCACCCCAGTTTGCGAATGGCTGGCAGCATCGACAGGACGCTGGTGGTCTTTCCATCAACAGACCACCAATGGCAAGCAGAACTCCAACTGTGCAGCGGGGAATCCGACGCCGCTTCAAGGGCGGTTCCCTTACCGCCTAACTCATAATCAGGCCCATATAATTTGTTGATTGGTTGTGACTGCCCCAGCAACGTGGTGACTTTGGGCGACAGGTAGTTCTTTATTAATAAACAAAACACATAATAAATAAATAAGTACATATTTACCACATCATTTCTGCAAATGTTACTTATGGTTAATGTCCAATAATCCTGTGAACTTGTCTTTAGATCCTGTCATGGAGATCTCAAAGTAAATTATTAGATGAACTTGATTTGAAATTCAGCATTTTTCTTGACTTTCCCAACTATTCTTACAAGTAGAACGCCAATAATGAACAAAAACCACCAAAGTGCAATGTGCACTTTAAAATCCGCAACATATTAAACAGTTTTTTCCAACCATTTTCAAAGGGAGAATATATCCCAAGTTATTGTCGGTACTGGGGTCAAGTCTCCTACAACTGTATTTCTGGTTATGGACAGGTATGTCTGAGTGCTATGTATGTATACAATATACAGAACAAAGTTGGTTGTCTTTGCAAATAACGTGTGTTTTTATGTTTTCCACTCTCTTCCATTAATCTTTTGTAGATGAGGCATACTCAAAAGGTGTCTGTATGGCCCGTGGCCTTCGTAGGAGGACAACGATATGAATCCGTTGAAGTGGATGCTTTTGGAAAAGTAAAAGGATGGAAAGTAAAATATGACACTCAAAGGCCCTTTGCAATTGACATGGCTGGATTTGCAGTAAATCTGAATGTGATCTTAAAGTACAGCAGTGTCTGGTTTCCAGAGAGAGGCTACAGTGGGAGAATGGAATCACGTTTTCTGGAAGGGCTGGCAGTGTTGGAAGACCTGGAACCCAAAGCCAGTAACTGTACCAAGGTGAGGAACTTGGAAAAGACACAATTGAACCACTCGTTTTATTGGTATATTTACATCCATTGCCCCGTCACCCCTCCTTCTTTATTGCCCTCATACTAAGGCCTCAACATTCTAATCTGTGCAGTAACCACTGTGCATGCAGGGATTGGAACTCTAATTAACGTGGAGTTTACGGTCCCTGGTCATAACCGGGTCCGGAAAATTCTGAAGCTCTACGGTTTTACCCACGTCAATTACAGCAGATCAAACCTACCCAAATATACCTGGGAAAATGTGCCCGGTAATTACAGGCACATCCAAAATTCATTGTCATAGTTATCAATTTCAGCATATTATGCTCATTTCCGGGTTTGAATTTAGAATAAGAGGTATCTACTGGACCTAATTAATAATTCAGCCATGGTGTTGTTATTTACCAGGCCTAGTAAATACCCTCAAGCCCCTCTGCCTCATTTGTGATAAAGGCTTTGAAGGATAATCTCCCACTCTAAAGACATCAAATTAATTTGGGCTCTATTAAAATTAAAATTATATTCCTCTTTTTTTTCCCCTTCACTCTCATGACCATATATCTACCACATCCTGATTGACAGGTGTCATAATCCTCTTAACCAGCGTTAACATATATCAGGTGGTGAATATATGTATCTCTTGATTTCTGTTATTTACATTTCATATTTCTTTGTATGGGTCGCGGGTCCAAAACTAGGTTGCTTTTGTCTGGTGGGAGCGATCCATGCCCCCAATGAATGGTGATATAACGGGCATAGGGCACTGGGTGGCACCTGTTCGTGCAAAGAAGTGGAAAGTGCCCTGCATAACCGGGCTATTGCCTCAATTCTCTGACATGGGGTGAGGGCTAGCATCAAAGCATGGTGCTAGAGAAAACTGCTCCTGCAAAAAGACAACATTCACCTTTCATGTGCATTGTCCATGGCTTCTTTCAAGGAAAATGGCAATATTGTATACGGACAGATTAAATGTGAAAAGCATTTCTTTTTTTGGGGGGGGGGGGGGTGGTTATATAGCGCGAACTCGACCCGAAGGTACCAGAGAATCAGATGCGTTACAGACGGACAGATTCATTATGTTAGGCATGGGGAGATTAAGGGCCATATTCTCAAGGAAGTGGCGGAGAGAGGCGTTACCCTTCTTGGCTTAACGCCTCTCTCCGCCACTGAACGCGAGGCTGCACCCTATTCTCAAGGATATGGTGCAGCCTCGCGTTTCCCCCTGCGATGGCGCTAAGTTTCACAACTTAGTGCCAACGCAGGCACCCTTGCACCATAGAGCAAGAGTGTCTGCAAGCAGGGAGGTTTGTGTATGTACAGGAAGGTGTCCCTTCCTGCACATAAACAAACCTTAAATGCCAGTTTGTAACTTACATGTGTGCTGCTTCATGCAACACACATGTAAGTTACAAAACGGCATTTAAAAAAAAGGTTTGTTCATGTACAGGAAGGGGTTGTACTGTTAGTGCATGTGATGAAGTAAATGTGAAACTAAAAATACCTCTGGGATTCTACCTGTTAATTATTTTATTCCCAGTGATCCAGGGTATGTTAAAAACAAGAGAGTGGATAATTTACTGAGTGTAATGCTTATATCTCAGTATTATCCATTGATGGTCAACATGTTTCAGCCCGCTTAGGAAATTGCTGGGGCTTTCTTCAGGACCTCTCATATAAAGTGCTTGGTGAGTGAAGTGAAAAAAGTGAGTGGTAAAAATGAACCACGTGTTAAAGCATTTTTAGTACTGCGCTAAGGAGTACCATACATGCTAAGAGGACTAACCGTACTCAGGGTCCTCACAATGGGCTAGTACCTAAAAAGAAGAAGACATAACACAACACAATACAAACATTTAACATGTGGTGGTTATTTGCCCTTAAATCTGGCTCTATTTGTGGATAAGGTTATTCTTCCTTCCATCTTTCGTTTTTTCACACATGTAGCCCATCGTTTAGTGGCTAAGTCAACCACCTTCAGCGGGACACTTCAATCTAAAAGTTAACACTCTAACCATTTAATACGCGTCTCACGTTATATACGTGACGACGTGCACATCCTGCCCGGAAGTTGTTGTCAATACGAGAGTCAGCACTCTAGTCTTGTCTATGCGCCTCACGTCATACACGTGATGATGAATAGACTCTGTCCGGATGTCCTCCCGCAATTGGTCGAAATCCCCTTTTTAACCAACTCCGGCTCCTCCATTCTCTTACCAGCCTGTTCCTGAGGATACCGCAATAGGTTGTGCAGCGGGAGAGACCATGACATGAAGTAAGATCTACCCTATTCAGAGTTTAGTCGGCTTTTTACAACCTTCGCCGCAACACCTTACGTATAATTCTGTTTCCTTTTTAATCGTCTTTGGCTCTGCCACCTTTAATCGTTTTTGGTGCAGATCGAGTTGTTTACATTGATCCCCTCCTCCGTTTTTATTCCCCTTTTTTCTGTCAGAGTACGTGACTTAAATGGCTCCCCCATCCCAGGATCAGAAGTGTGAGCCAGTCATACTAGTTGTGTAATTATCCAAATGCTAATTACTCTTTTCCCTGAGTCACTGCATAAAATACTATTATAATAACACGGCACAATTTAGCCGGCCTCACTCGGTTTAATATAAACCGCCGTTAAGGTGACTACCACGCATAGTCAGACATTTCTCTCACTGGCACCATTTCACTACAAGCAATACCGATTAAATAAGGCACAAACTAAACGCCTCTTTCGATTGATACTTGATGGTATGATCACTATATAACACACAAACATGTTATATTGGATGCATGATCTGTGTTTGAAAGTGACTGCATCGTATATCTGACACTGCGTGCTGTAGTTACAAAATTATAGTGCACCATCAATACGGTGAAGGCATAAGCTCCAGTTTTATGATTTTACATGTTAAATGTTCGTATTGTGTTGTGTTATGTCTTCTTCTTTTTAGGTACTAGCCCATTGTGAGGACCCTGAGTACGGTTAGTCCTCTTAGCATGTATGGTACTCCTTAGCGCGAGTACTAAAAATGCTTTAACACGTGGTTCATTTTTACCACTCACTTTTTTCACTTCACTCACCAAGCACTTTATATGAGAGGTCCTGAAGAAAGCCCCAGCAATTTCCTAAGCGGGCTGAAACATGTTGACCATCAATGGATAATACTGAGATATAAGCATTACACTCAGTAAATTATCCACTCTCTTGTTTTTAACATACCCTGGATCACTGGGAATAAAATAATTAACAGGTAGAATCCCAGAGGTATTTTTAGTTTCACATTTACTTCATCACATGCACTAACAGTACAACCCGCTCCACTGAAATCAGGTGTTGCAGCACAGCTGAGTAGCATTCGGCTACTCAGCTGGGACCCGATGATGAAGCATGACACCAACCAGGTTGGTGTGTGAGGGTTTTCTAGATAAACTTTCAAGTGCCAGACACTTCTGTGTCAGATAGCTATATAGCTTGGCCGTCTCATTTGGTTTGAAATATCATTAAGGGACAAGGACGGCTATCCACCAGTCCTAGCTCTCTCTTTTGTTTTTTGAAGACATGTACAGGAAGGGACACCTTCCTGTACATGAACATACCATGACATTTTGCTTTTTCTATGTGTGCTGCACAAGGAGGAGAAATAAAGCATTTCTCCTTGTTTCGCCACCTTAAGACCAGTTTTTTCCTGGTCTTAAGTTTGGCGCTACCTCCTGTTTACGCTGCCCTTGTGAATAGGAGGTAGCGTCAAACTCAATGGGTGTTGCGGTGGAACGCCCACCGCAACACCCACTGCACGCCCCCTTCACGTTAAAAACAGCATGAAGGGGGCCCTATTCACAAGGCAGCGTTAAGCCACTTAACGTGGCTTAACGCTGCCTTGTGAATAGGGCGAAGCCCCTATCGCCACAACAACGTCACTGAAAGTGACATTGTGGTGGCGATGGGGGCTTGAGAATATGCCCCTAAGTGTTTTGCCCAGAATCACAGGATGTTGAGCTTCCCTACCGAGACTCGAACCAGGTTCCCCAGCTTCCAGGTCCACCGCTCTAGCCGTTAAGCCCCTTAGTACTGGTGGGTTTAGTCAGGTTCATTATTCCATCCAAGGCATATTAAGTTGCCACAACCCCACAGTCCCTCACTCAAACATACGCAAATTAGGCGTCCATTATACATTTTTTTTTACTTGTATAGCTGCATTTACCCAAATCTCTGAAGCCCCCACTAAGCCTTTCCCGAGGTGCCGAGGACGATTTCTAGCACTTCTGATCATTTTTGTGCTAGTCGAATAAGTTACTTCTCTTCCATAACGCTCGTTCTGCTGGATAGCTTATTTAACGACAGTTTCCTCAACTTCTGGCTATCCCCAGAGTCAGATTGGATTCAGATTTTTGTCAAGTATTTGCTCCCATGCGTCCGTAGATGGTTGGCAAAGTCAATAGTGCTGGTGTTGTCCGCCAGCCTTTTGGCAATTCTTGTTTTGTTTCGTCATGGCTTTTGTAAAACTTTATTGTTTGGAAAGCTTCTGGGTGTTTATCAATCTAAAAAAAAAAACATTGACTAAAGGCAAAAAAAAATTTGGGTCTCAAAAAAGCACACATTAACATAGTACTTTCTGGCACCCAAGGGAACTACTTTGTCTGTGGATGTGCTCCTTCTGAAAGGGCAGCCTGCCATAACTCATAGTGAAGTCAGCCAATGACTGAAGAGGGGTGACGTATTGGCCCTTGACAGATGCTCAAGTGGGCTGGAGAAAATTGTGAATGCCACAACCACGGACATATGGATGAAGTGAAGATAAAATAGGTAATTATGTCAAACGCATAATTTTAGTAAAATCAAAAGGTCTTGGCTACCACAGACCTAAAACAGTCAATCTTTGTGCCATTGGCTGCCAGCCTCTTGTCTGTGATAATAAAAGAAGGAAAGAAAGAATGAAGGAAAGCAGGAAAATAGGAAAGAAAGAAGGCGAAGAAAGAAGGTGAGAAAGAAGGAAGGCAACAAAGAAGGAAAGAAGCTAAGAAGGAAAGAAGGAAGGCAAGAAAGAAGGAAAGAAAGAATAAAGGCAAGAAAGAAGGAAAGAAAGAAGGAAGGAAGGCAACAAAAAAGGCAACAAAAGAAGACCGAAGGATAGAAAGACAGAACGCAAGAAAGAAGAAGGACGGAAAGCAGGCAAGAAAGATGAAGAGAAAGAAAGAAACATAAGTAAGAAAGAGATAGAGAGAAAGAAAAAAATAAAAGCAAGAAAAAAGGAAAGAAATAAGGTTAGAGAGAAAAGGGAAAGAAGAAAAGAGGGAAAGAATGGATAAAGGAAATAAAGAAGAATGAACTCAATAAAGAAGGAAAGAAGGCAAGAAAGCAAAAGAGTAAGAAGGAATATCAGAATAAAGTAAAGCAAGAAAGAAGAAAACAGATGAAAGAATGAAACAAAAAAGTAAAGAAGAAAAGAAAGAAGGATTGAAAGAAAAAAGGATAGAATGAATGAAAGAAAAAGGAAATCAATAAGGAAGGAAAGAAAGAAAGAACGAAAGAAAGAATGAAAGAAAGAAAGAAAGACAGAAATAAATAAAGAGGAAAGTAGGAAGAAAGATGAAAGAAAAATGGAAAGAAACGAAGCAGAAATGAGAAATGAAAGAATTCAAGAATTATAACAAGAAACAAGGAAGCAAAGAAACAAGGGAAGAAAGAAAGGAAAGGACAAATAAATGTTACAAATGCTGCACATTAAACACGATAAAGACTGTTTTTCTTCCTTGGCAAAGTTTATTAGAGAACCATCAGTAAAATTGAGCCCAGAAAAAATGTGTCTTGAAGAATTGTCTACCTATGAATTCACATGTATAATATTGAAGCTTTCGATAATTTAATACAGAACAGTTTCAAATGGACACAATCTGTTATGCTGTGCAATGCCAGCTGTCAGATAAAGGACACCCTAAAAGGAATTTACAACAGCAGTGGCTGGAGATAGGAACTGATAAAGCGTGGAATGTGGCCTGTGTTCACATCTGGTATAAAATGTCCTGCTGTCACATTAGACTCTAAACATAAAGGGAGCATGAAAGAAGTAAACCAAAAACATTGGCATAGAAGGGAACTAGCTTGTCTGCGGATGCTCTCGTTGTAAAAGAGCAGATGTAGTTACTGAAAATGAAGTTATCCAGTGACTGGAAGTGGGCTGACCCCCTTCCCTATGCCCTTCCCTATGCTGTAGGCTGTAGTGGGTGGAAGCAAAGTGTGAATGACACACCAACAGACCAATAGATGAAAAAAGCTGGCTGAAAGCCCCTTTAAATAAGTATATTGTACATATATTTTTTTTAAATCAAAGGGTCTTGGCTAGCAACAGACCTAGAAAAGGTCAGACCCTGAGGAATGCAATCATCAATGTGTAGTCATGGATTCAGTGGCAGTGCAGTCTGAAGAGCACCAGCATGATTTTTTTAATAGCTATAGTGAAGCTTTGTGTGACAAAGCTTAACAACCAGTACTATGAGTGCTAGCACCGATCCTTGTCATGTGAACAGTACTATATTTTATTTCTTGAAAAGTCTCGATAACCTCTGACCTATGGACCAAACTTTATCATATATTATTTGCACTTTTACATATTCATTATCATGATTAAACCCTATACTTAACTTTTATGATTAGCATATTCTATGATAGTCTATTTATGTTTCATGTCTACACTAATAATTGTGTTATTATTTATGGTGTAAGTAGGGAATTTCGATGAAACAATATTGAATGGTCACAATATTGTGACCAGAATATCAATATTGAAAGGTAAGTTTGCATAGATTTTTTATACCTAACACCACATATAGGTACTTTGGTTTTATATATATTTTCAAGGAACGTAGTGGAGTTAAGAACAGCAAATCTATACCTCCCTCTTTACTCTTTCCTCTTCAACACTTTTTCCCTTGATATTGTGTTTACGATATTGCCACCCGGCGATATTGCGTTCTTGCTATTCCCTTCCACAGTTGTTATTTATTTAAGGATATATGGTAGAATTTATTGTTCTAACTTGGTTTTTTATAAGGGATGTGAGAATGATCTAATACTTCAGTAAGGTCTACGGTTGGATACATTTTCACATGAGTTCTCACTCTGCTATTCCATGAGAATGACAACATCTTTTCACAAATATGTTTTCATTTATGTGAGAAACCATGCAAAAAAAGACATGATGCTGTGTCCACGGACAGACAGCAAAAACCCTCCAAAGAGCCACAATTCCAGAGCCGGACTGTCCGTTTATTCCATCGGGCATTTTCCTGGTGGGACCCAGCCAATGGAGACCGGATTTGAAAGCAGAGTGCAGCTAACGGCTCCTATGTCACTTTCCCCAGTTCCCTGAAGTTAAAGTCAACATGCAAAAGGGTGCTTTGGGAGCAGTGGCGTAGCAAGGGGGTGGGGGGTGGTCCGCTCTAGGCGCACGAGTTTTGGGGGCAGCGGTAGCACTTTTACCATCGTCGTCATCTGTCTCCCTGTCGCCACCCCCATCCACCCCCCCCCCACCAAAACCCCACCCCGCTCTTACCTGCGGCCGTCATGGGGCGGCAAACACAGGGACCGCCACGGGTGGCAAAGGTCTAGATACGCCACTGTTTGGGAGGAAGATGAAGAGAGATCAGAAAAGGAAAAGAAAGATGAGAGAAGCGGAGAGACAATGGATGATGGAAAGAAAGAGATAGAGCAAGGAGAGGTACTTAGCGGAGCTGATTTGAGCATTTATTCAAGAGCTGCTTTCGCCTCCCAGTCCGGCCCTACACATCTCCAAGGACACCGGGCATCTTCCCCGAGACTGTGTACTTGGAGCAAGTATGCACCTTTTGTATCACACTTCTCATTTCATCAGATTATTGGCTGATAGGTTTCAGGGGATATAATCAATTTTCCCTCAAATGTATTTTTGTCCATGTTTGGCAATAGAATGTTTGCATGCACCTTTTTCTCGGCTGTGAGTGGGTATGAGAGATGTGGGGTGCCACCATGTTAGTGTTAATGTTAAGGTATTTGTAAAGCGCATGGCTGCCCCGGCAACGGGGTGTCCCAGCGCTAGTCTCAGAGAGGAGGGCCACAGAAGATATACAGAGGATTAAACAGAAAATAGCCAGGTCTTTACAGCCCTTCTTTAGGCCCATTGATTCTGAATGCCCCTAACAGACAGAGGTAGAGTGTTCCAAAGGGCAGGAGTTTTGGCACAAAAAGAGCGTCCTCCTGCTCTCACTCTTCTGACACGAGGGACGCAGGCTAGATAGAGCTTAGCAGAGCGCAAGGCCCGCAAGGGGACATATTAATGGAGCAGATTAGATAGAATGGGAGGCCCTTGAGAGGTAAGGATTTTATGAGTAATGCATAGAGCCTTGAAATTAGTTATCTTATCCACAGGGAGCAAGGGCAGCCTGCGGATAAAGCTGGAAACTGGACAGAACTTAGGGAGGGCAAATAAAAGCTGTGCCGCAGCATTTCGGGCTAGCTGAAGTCTGTTGGTCACTGACTTATTGGATCCCAAATACAGTGCATTGCAGTAGTCTAGCCTAGAAAGTATAGTGGACTGGATAATCACCTGGTGAGAAGTCAAAAAATCCCAGGATGGGTTTTAGTCCTCGTAGGAGTCCGAAGCAGACACCTACCACTGATTTCGCCTGAGCTTCAAAGGTCAAGGTGCTGTCAACCCAGACACCAGATTTTTAACCACCGCTTTCAGCTGGGTAGGTAGTCCTAAAGAGGGGGGCCACCAGTTGTCGCCCCATTGGTGGATATCTCTCCCCAAGAGAAGAATTTCAGATTTGCTAGAGTTTAACTGTAGGCAATTGGCCGCCATCCACTCCGCAATAACCACCATTTCGTCTTGGAATTTAGCTAGGTTCTGTGTAGAGTTGTTGGAGAAGGAGATCACGAGTTGCGTCTCATCGGCATATTATACCAGCGTGATCCCCCGGGCTTTAGCCACCTGAGCTAATGGTTGAATGTAAATGTTAAATAGAGTTGAGCTCAACGCGAAGCCCTGGGGGACACCATGGTGTAGCGTGCAAACTTGGAAGTTACAGGGAGAGGAAACAACCTGAAAGGATCTTTCGGTTAAAAACAAAGTGAACCAAGTTAGAGCTGCTCCGCCAATACCAATCTCCTGTACACGTTGCAACAGAATCTCATGAGATACGGTATCAAAAGCGGCGCTTAAATCAAGCAGAATCAGAGCCGAGGACCTGCCCTCATCTATGAGCCGCGCAGGTGCTCAGTAACCGCCAGCAGTGCAGACTCTGTACTATGTTGTGTTTTGAAGCCATTCTGAGAGGAATTCAAAATATGGTTTGATTCCAAATAATTATTTAGAATAGCATTAATGTGAGACTCTGTGATTTTAGCGAGAAAAGGTAGCAGGGAGATGGGATGAAAAGTTTCTGATTTGAAAGCATCCAAAGCAGGTTTTTTCAGAAGTGGAATAACCATGCATTCAGACTAGCTGCTAGCTATATGTATGGCTACAGGTGGGGTTCTTCCTTAGATTAAACCAAGTGTTTTTGTTTCTTAATGAGCCAAATTGTGCCTATTAAAATACATTTCCCCATTTGACTTATAATAAAAATTATTAGATACAAGTGAACTGGAGCACTCACAAACATTTATTTTCCTGGATTTTACTGTGCAAAAACATTATTCATGTAGAGTTCATGAAACCCTCAGAAGCACTATGTGTTATTTATGTGTAGAGTGCTATATAACACTCAAAGTCAGGAAATATTTCATGGCACAGGAAACCATGCCAACCTCAAAAATAATGCTGTAGCGCAGTCTTGACCTCCAGAAACTGTAATCCAAGAGAAGGAACAATCATCATGTAAATTATTTTATGGGAGAACAGAAGAGTCACATAAAGAATTTGTAAAACTTTTAACAATGTAAACCGTAATATATAAATAAATATGCTTGTGTTATTCCCTTTGTCCAGAAAACATGCACATCAGCTAATGGATGTGTCCACCATTTACAGTGACTGTCCGTATGTTCCTCTGAGCAATAAGCCATATTCCTTAATTAATGTGCCACATAATATATGCCTTTTAATGAAAGCCCATATACTATTCACATAATGCCTGTCCATCAATAACAGGCTGCAAATTGCTGCCCAACAGTTACTGGCAACATATTGTATGCTTGTCAGTCATAGGGCCATGGCTTATCTGCCTATCAGATGCTGGGTTATCAAAATGCCAACCTATTACCAGGCCACATGATACTTGTAGCTCAGCTACTGGACACCGGATGCTTAGCAAAGAATTCCAGTTTTGGGTCACAAATTATGTGACTACCAGTAAAAGGGCTCATAATATCCATCCATCAGTCACTGGATCATGGATGTTTGCCATCAGTTACTCTGCAACATGCTGCTTGGTCGCTTGGCAATCAATTACAGGAGAACATCTGGGCATCAATTCCAGGACAACCCGATGGCTGGGTGTTTGTTAGTGTGCTGGAAATCCTTGTTCTCACTCCCCATTACTTTCTCTCTCTCTCATTCTCTCTTCTCTCTCATTCTCTCTCTCTCTGTAGCTCCCTGTCGCTCTCCTTGCCAATTTCCCCTCTATTTTCATTTTCTTTCCTCTCTCTTTCTTCTGTCAGCCTCCCTCCACAATCACCAACACTGATGTGATGTCTATCTTCATTACTCATGCATGATGTCAGTTCTATGGAATATAGAACTTAGAATGTGAACAATGCTGAAGTCTTTCTGGCAGTTGCTGACCAAGTTTTGATGGTTGAGGTGCTTATAATAAACCTCTTCTTAGACCACATTTCTGAGTAAGATCTCTTCATTGTATGGATCTTTTACTGGCGACGAGCGAGGGATCGGCTGAGAGGAAGCACCTCAACATCAGGTCAAAGTTTTTAAGGAGTACGTTTGCTGTTGAAGAGTGCTGTCTGTGCCACTGATGGTCGTGCAAAGAAACGAGTTCAGAAGAATTCATACCGAGTCTATTCTTTGCTCAAGAGTGCGAGAGAATCGGACCCGCAAGGTACTGTTACATTAATTTTGTGTTGGGCATTAAAGGATCAAAAGAGAGGCACGGCGGTTTAATTTTGTTAAGAGGAAAGCGTTTCCATGGATACAGTGCAGCGCGAAGGCTTGGCGCGAGGGAATTAATGCCACAAGAGCGGCGCGAGTGATCGGCGTGAGGAAATTCATGTCACGAGTGCGCTCCATGTAATGTTTAGTGAGCGCAAGTAGGGAGTTTCAGCAGATGCGCACAACTGTTGACATTAGCGCTAAACAATCGTTATATTTGTTTAAAAAAATGAAAAAATCCTCATACCCTAAGTATTGGAGACGAGTTGTTTTGAAACGACGTGGGAGTTCGTGCTTAGGAACGTGCGAGTGACGTGAGCAACTTCAGGGAAAAACGTTGCCACGGTGATACACGCACCGGCAAGTGTTTCAATCAATTTCCTCAGTGGGAGGCATAATTGACAACGTGCGTGTGACATAAGCAACCTGAAGGAAAAGTGTTGCCACGGTGATACGCACACCAGGAAGAGATGTTCTATTTATAACTCTTTGGCTTTAAGTCACGACTCAGTGAGCATCAAACGATTTAAATCTAGTGCATGTTTAAGGTGCTGTTTAAGAAGAAATTTTGCTACGGTGATACGCACACCAATCTGGTTATAGTCATTGTTCAAAAGATGCATGTTAAATAACTTTGTGTTGTCTACGGTGTTAGGCACACCTGTGTCTTCATTGGTGATAGACGCATCTGACTAAGAATTGTATATTTTAAAGGTTTTCATTTTAAAATGAATATTGAAACTATTTAAAAGTGTTGGGTGACAAAAGTATAAGAATTTAGCAAATTTGTTCTTGGATTATTTCTGTAGTTTTTAAAAAAAATTGGGGTTACAGTTTCTAACCTTGATTGGTTATTTTAGTGTTTTAAAAAAAAAAAATACTTCGTCATGCAAAATGTAATGACACCTCAGTTTTTTTTGAGCAGTCCAGGAGAACCAGTTGTTAAATGGAGCAAATGGAAGAAGATTTTTGGACATTATGCATGGGTTTGTGGAACAAATTTGAGTGCAGAAAGGAAACATTCATTGTTATTACATTGTCTTGGTGGTGAAGGTCAGGAGGTATTAGAAAATTTACCAGAGTTATCTACAGAAGAACAAAGAGGGCTAAATGAATATGAGATTAGTATATTACAACTTGATAAACATTATTTACCCAGAGTGAGTGCAATAATGGAGAGATATCATTTTGGATTAAGAGAGCAGGGAAAAGAGGAGACAGTAGAAGATTATTTAACTAGTCTGAGGAAACTTGCATAAGTTGTAAGTTTGGAGCAGCCAATGAAGAACGTATTCAAGATCAATTCGTTTTAAAGTGTAGGGAGGATAAAATTCGTGAAGAATTATGGCTCAAGGATGAGCCTCCGTTGGGAGAAGTTATTTCTATAGCAAAAAGGGTTGAACACATGTTAAAATGTGTTACTGAATTGAAGAGTGAAAAAAAAAAGGTTCAACCGAGTGTAGAAGAAGTGGAAGAAAATGTATGTCTTATAAAAAATGACAAACCAACTTCTAAAGAGGTAGTTAAAGAGGATGGTTTAAAAAATACATTTGAATGTTTTCGTTGTGGAAGATCTGGTCACAGAGCAAATTCTAGAAACTGTCCTGCATTGAGTGTGATCTGTCATGGATGTTGAAAAAGGGGACATTTTATAAGATTTTGTAGAAATAAACATAAAAGATTTCAGAATAAAGAAATAAAAGAGGTAATATGCCAGGTAACAGAGTCCAAAGGTAAAGATCATCCTGTTAGAAATGTAAGAATTGATGGGGTGGATCTAGAGATGAAATTTGATTCATGCTCTCATCTTACCATTATTTCGAAAGAGATTTTCGGCAAGTGGTTTCAAGAGAAAAACAAATTACATAAAATGGATGTGTGTCCTGGAGGTTATGGTGGTCAACCTATAAGCATGCTGGGCTATTTTAATGCTTGTATAGAGATGGAGAAGAAGTTAATAGTTGGAAAAATGTATGTGTAAAAAAAGGAGATGGTTTGCTTGGGTGGCCACATCAACGTTTATTGGGAGTTACATTAAATCCAAATGCAGAACCGCAAGTACAAATACAGAAAGTTGAAACTAATTCAAATGATTTTGTGTTAGAATTTCCACACTTGTTTAAAGAAAGTTTAGGATGTTTAAAAGGATATAAACATTGTATTAAATTGAAAAATGGGGCTGTGCCGTCAGTGGCTAAAGTAAGGAGAATTCCGATTGCATTACAAGAAAAAGTAGAACAAGAATTGGATAAACTTTTAAAGCAAGAAATCATAACACCTGTGGAGGCCACTGAGTGGTTGGCACCAGTTGTCGCTGCCAACAAAGCAAATGGCGAGATTAGATTATGTGTGGACCTCAGGTCATTAAACAAAGAGGTTGTAGTGGATAAATTTCCGCTGCCAAATATAGATGAGATAATGTCAACTTTAAATGGGGCCACGGTTTTTACGACTCTTGATCTCACACAGGCATATCATCAGATTGAATTAACTCAGGGTTCACAAGATTTGACAGCGTTCATCACATGTATGGGTGCATTCAAGTATAGAAGAATGCCGTTCGGTCTGGTGTCTGCTGCCTCTGTTTTTCAGAGAGTAATGTCATCAATTTTAAAAGGGGTGAAAGGGGTCAAATGTTATCAAGATGATTTATTGATATTTGGAATGACTCAACAAGAACATGATATCAGAGTAAGAGTCGTTTTAGAAAAACTTCAAAAGGCTGGTCTCACTTTAAAATATGAGAAATGTTAATTTTCAGTTCAGGAAGTAAATTATTTGGGTCATCACATCACAGCTACAGGTGTGGTTCCAAAGAAAGAATTGGTGGATACTATTGTCAAGTTAGCATCACCGAATTCGAAAGAGGAAGTTGTATAATTTTTGGGGATGGTTGAGTATTATGGAAAGTTCATATGTAATTTGGCCAGTAAGTCTAGTAACATGAGACAATTACTTGGTAAGAACAAAGAGTTTAAATGGTCTCAAGAATGTAAAGATGAATTTGGTGAGTTAAAAAATAACTTGAAAGATGCTCCTAATTTGCAAGCTTTTATTCCTGGAAATGAAACTACTGTGGTAACAGATGCAAGTTCAAAAGGTTTGGGGGCGATTTTAAAACAAACAAGGGATGGTAAGGAACAACTCATTGCTTGTGCATCAAGAAGTTTACGTGGTGCAGAGTTCAATTACCCTGTAGTTGAAAGAGAAGAGTTGGCCATTTACTGGGCTCTCAACAAGTTTCGCAATTTCATTTGGGGAACTTATTTTAAGGTATGTTCAGATCACAAACCTCTTAGAGAAATTTTTTCAAAAAAAGGTCTTGACTTCATTTCCTCTAGGATTAGACGGTGGGTGATTGGCTTACAAGATTTTAATTTTACAGTAGAACATTTACCAGGTGTGGATAATGTGTCTGCTGATTGTCTTTCCCGTCTGGTTTCTAATGTTGAAGAAAATCAGCTAATGGAGGATATACTTGAGGAGGAAGTAAAAGTTTGTGAAATCATCTCTTGCATTATAAATGAGGATGAGTGGAAAGAAGAGTTGTTAAAGGACAACGAGTTGATGAAAGTTATGAACATGATTCAATCAGGAACGATGGTTGATAAATCTTTATCTAAAATTTGGCGTATGATTTTTGATGAGTTGTCTGTTGACAAAGGCATTTTGTTGAGAGGTACAAAACTGGTTTCTCCTTTGTCTCTAAGAAAGAAATTGATGGTGGAAGCACATCAGGGTCATTTAGGTATAGTGAAAACTAAAGAAAGATTGAGAGCTAGTTTCTCGTTGCCTGGAATGGATTTAGAGATTGAACGTGAGGTTAGGAAATGTATGCAATGTAAAATCAGTGATAAAATTCTTACTCCACGTACCATGCCCATGGTTTGTCGCAGGTTGCCTGATAGTCCTTGGCAAGATATTGCCATAGATATTGTTGGACCACTTAGTGGAGAACATGTTACACCTTACTTAATAGTTTTGATTGATCTTTACTCTAGATGGGTGGAGGTTTCGTGTCTGTCAGAAGTGACTACTACTAGTGTAATTTCATTTTTACAAGATGTGTTTAAAAGAGAAAATTTTCCCAAAACACTTTTGTCCGACAATGGCCCTCAGTTTTGTTCTAAACAAATGAGTGATTTCTTAATGATGTGTGGTATTCAACATAAAAGATGTTCAATATATCATCCGGAGGCTAATGGGGCAGTTGAAAGATTTAATAGAGTAATAAAGGAAAACATTCAACTGTCTAGAGTAAATTCCTTAAATTGGAAGGAGGAGTTACAAAAGTGTATTATGGCTCATCGTTTAACACCTCGTACCACTACTCGCAAGTCTTCTTTTGAGTTGTTCAAAGGAAGGACTCCTAACACTAAATTGTGTCCCAGTTGGATGACTTGGGGTAAAGGTATCAAAAATATTAGTATTGGAGATTGGAGACTTAGAAAAGAAAGATTACAGTTAAAAAACAAAAGAAATTTGATAAAAGAAAAAGGGTAAAACAAGTTGCTGTAAAAGTAGGTGACTTGATACGCGTTAAAGCTCCTGTAGGTGCAATGTCTTGGTCAAAATATTCAAAACCTATTTGTGTTATAAAATGCTTTAAAAATGCTGCCAAAATGGAGGATAGAAGAATTTGGAATCTGAGTCGCGTAGTTGTGCTCAAATCTGATCTGGAAATGAAAGTGGATGGAAAAGATGGGTTGGGTTTCTCTGATACTTTGTCACGTTTGGATGTTAGACAAAGTGGGTGTAAGACAAATATACCATCTCGTTTTAAAGATTATGTTAATTAGTTATTTTCATTGTTTTATGAAGTCTCATGTTTTACCTTCTTCTTTGTATCTGTTATTTAGTGATTTCTGAATATTTTATTATTAGAAGGGAGATGTGTGATGTCTATCTTCATTACTCATGCATGATGTCAGTTCTATGGAATATAGAACTTAGAATGTGAACAATGCTGAAGTCTTTCTGGCAGTTGCTGACCAAGTTTTGATGGTTGAGGTACTTATAATAAACTTCTTCTTGGACCACATTTCTGAGTAAGATCTCTTCATTGTATGGATCTTTTACCTGACTCTATCTCTCATTTTTGTTCACTCTCTTTCATGATAAAGAAATGCTCACCACTCCTTAATATGCCATTCTTTCATTCAGCCTTTCAAATGCTCATTCACTCTTAAACTTTCTATCTCTGTCACACATATTGTCCTCTTTTCACATACTATTACTAGCTATCTGTCTTGAGCCAACCCTCTCTGTCAGCTCTCCAGTTAGTTTTTTAAATAATTTTACTCTAATCCAGTCTCACATGCTGCCGCAACGACTGCCTAGTCACAGCTCATGTATTTTATTGGTGAAGTATTAAATAGGAAGGGGGCTACTACACACTCTAAGCGTGTGACATAATGTTGCAGTGGAATTGAAAATGCATCTTGGAAATATAAAACAGACTAGAGAGCTCTATTAGAATTTACTATTTAGGGCCTGATTTCGATGTCAGGCAGAATTGCTTCAGTTCGACACCGACTCGGTCCTGGGACCGACCGACACCCGATCGGCGGTCCCAACCGTCTAATTAGGATGCGACTGAACACTGTTCGGTCGCATTCCTACATTTCCCTATAGGAGAATGCATTACGGCCGTAAACCGGCCGCAATGCATGCTCCCATAGGGAAATGGGAGGTGTGGTTCATCCCTGCACCCCGTGGCAGGCACCTTGTGCCTGCCTTGGGGTGCAGAGATCAACAGGGGGGCACCATAGGTGACCCCTCAGCCACCAACCTGAGGCCGCACACCCAAGGGGGCCCTGTTGGGGGCCCCCAAACATGCTTTCTGACATGAGATTACTGGCCTGCTTCCGACTGGCTTCCGACTGGCCGACGGGCTCCAGGAGCCCGTCCGAAGCCAGCTGGAATGACCGGCTGGTTTACTTTCCGACCGCCAGCATCATAATGCGGTGGTCGGAAAGTAAACCGCGGAGCCCATTATGATGCGGCTTGGAAGGCTCCGACCAACGGTCGGAGCCTTCTGAGCCGCATCGTAATCGACCCCTATGTGAAATTAATACGTAGCTGAAAAAATACTAATTTCTTTCACCCTAGAAAAGATGAAAGGCTAAGTGGACCAAATCATATTTGAAATGTAACATGCAGATAAGGCACATATCCCGCAGCATGCACATTAACACTCCGCGCTACAATTTTAATGCGTTAGATGTTGTTACCCCAGAATATAACTGAATGGGGATCAGGGATTTTCTGTAGAGTCAGTCAGAAGGCACTGAGAAAGCAATAGCAAAATACATCCTTAGGTATTTTTTGCAGGTCACTAGGCAAAACGTGCCTGGTGGCTCATTGACACTGATAGCATTGCTGACTGCAGCTTTATTCATACCAGTAAAATGGGTGTTTAGAAAACAGATTACCTTATGAGAATGACAACTGTAGGTTGTCCTTCTGGAAAAACAGAAGAACAACCTACAGTTGGTTATAATGAAGAATCATAACAAAATCAGCAGTGAATGAAGGGACACTTGGGTAGGGGGACTATTAAGAGTATAGCACTGCAGATGGACAATAGGCAGAAAGGCACAGAAACACCTTAATGAATAGGAGAATATTGAGAGCTGGAGAGCTCTGAAGGCATGAGAAGGGACCACAAACAACAGGTAAGTCTAACCTATATGAGGACACAATCACAGAAGAGACACAAGTTCTCAGCATATACTATTATACGATGGAGAAACCTCATCCACCGGTGGTGGCACGCTTAATTAAAGCGGTTACTCCTCATTCGAGGCAAATGAAATACCAGAATGTGCCCCAAATGGGAGCTCCTATAGAAAAATCTTTTGATTTGAAATGGAATCTTGAAATGGATGCTGTGTAAAATTATTTAATGGTTCACCTAAGATTAAAACGTAGGAGAGGATGGTTGGCAATACTATTATTCCCACATCTGGTGGTCTACATGTTTTGGCCAGATTTCAAACCCATAAAGGGCCAGCAGCCTTCCTCAGCACCAAAGATCCCTACTTCTGTCATTACCCAAACTATGGTGTGTTCTGAATATGGTTGTAGCGAGGAAAGAATGGCCAAAATTGTATACTAACAATTACTTTAACATCATCAAGTGAAAGTCTTAATTACATGAAATAGAACACAATAATATCACTATGATAGAGAAAAAGAAGGTCAACAAGTGCCAAAAAGTATGGAAGTCCATGAACCCCAAGCAAGCACGTGCTGGACCAAAGTGAATCACTCTAGCACACACATAGTGAAATGCTCAATCAATAGTGTAAAGGGGGGGTAGCCATGTAAGATGCCTGACAGGACATGTTTCTAGGAGGCTTCTTGTCGGCCCCAACCTCATCCTGTATAATCCTGCTGCATGCAGTAATGTTACCAGACCAGCGGCATGAATAAATATCCCCGGTGCGCTCCTGTGCTTGGTGCTTTCGCCTTTGGGGCAGGGATAGCCGCGACGTGAGGCGGACCTGTAGGCTGTTGATGGCACCCTGGCCGGGCTTGTGGAGCTCACTGTAGCCTGCTGGGTTAGCGGCGCTTCCTGGGGCTGCGAGTGGCAGCTTCTGTTCCCCCGCCTGAACCGAAATAAGCGGCCCAAGAGTGTGGTCCTGCCGTGTTTGGGCCACTGGGATGCGGCAGCTGGATCCTCCCTTCCTGCTTGGGCCTACCTTCCTGCAGAGCCACTAGAAGGGAGCAGACTGCACGGTGGGGGCTCCCATGCCTCAGGGCCGGCCCGCCCAACTGCTGCGATATCGGGGGCTGCCCAGAGAGAGTTTGCCCTTACGGTCTTGGCCAACAAGGGGGTGGCAACCAGTTCCTCCCCCCCTCCGACGCTGTGGACCGGCGAAGCAGCTGGCGGAGAGCAGAATGTGCCTCGGGGGCTCCCGAGTTCTGGGGCCCAGCTACATTGCTGTGTGGACCTACATGGGGTCGATAATTTGGGGCCTGTGAGTAGCCGAGTCCTGATTGGCTTTCAAGACCTGGCCCTCTCCCCATTCGAAATCGCTGGGCCCCATCTGTGATGCTGGCGGCAGCTTTGAACCACTGGTGAATGTTGGCCATGGGGGAATTCCTTTGGTGACATTGCAGGGAGCCACAACTTGCGTGGTTGGGACTTGGCAGCCCCCGCTTCCCTCCCTCCCTATTAGACTGTTGGAGGTGTGGCAGGGGAATACTATGGAACATTACACAATGCCAGTGTCTTCCTCACAGAGACAAATGGGGCAGGGTGGCATCCAGGGGGACCCAGTACCAGACTTGCCTGCTGAGGAGCCCTCACAGGCAGAGATCCTTGCTGCCATCCATGGCTCCCGAGTAGTGCTAGAGGGAAAAATCAAAACAGTGGCACTCGAAGTAATCCTCCTACACACGGATCTCCAAAAAGGTTTGGGATAAGGTTTGGGTCACCAAGGGATCCATTGCTGAAATTTAATCAGAGGTGGCAATGCTCAGGAGGCAAATGGCTACAATCACCTCCAAACTGGGGCTCTGGAGGCACGTATGGAGGAGGTGGAGGGGAGATCCCATCACAACAATGTCCGCCTCCTGGGTTTCCCGGATCGAGCGAGGGGGGGTGCAGCAGAGAGTTTTGTTAAACAATGGATCTGGGACCTGCTGGAACTGAGTGGGCTGTCCCCCTTTTTTGTTGTCAAGAGGGTGCATTGAGTACTGGTGGCACCCCCCCCCCCAGCCGGGGGCACCTCCACAGGCCATCATAGCCCGTATCCTGAACTATAAGGACAGAGACTGCATCCGAAGGGCAGCTCGGGAGACGGATAACGCCCACTTTGAGAACCATAAGATCTCTGTCTACCCGTTCTACACTAACAAAGTACATGGGGCTCGGAAAAGTTTGTTGGAGGTTAAAACTAAGCTGAGATCCTTGGGCCTCAGGTACATGCTACTATATCCTGCCAGACTCTGGGTGCTTTGAGAGGGTAAATCTCATTTCTTCAATATGCTGGAAGATGTCTGGAGGTGGTTGGAGATGTGGGATAAGGTCCCACATGACAAAGCGGGCCCATGGCGCACTGGACCCCATGGCGACAGAGCAACTGGTGGTTGCGTGAGGACCCTGTGTCCGGTGAGACTCCAGTTTCCAGGAGTGAGAGTCCTGCAAGAATTGTTATCCAGGGTCATTGTATCATTGTGTTGGCTTTCCCTGAGAGTGCATTGGGACCGAGGAGGGGACCCGCCCACTCAGGTGGCTGCCAAGGTGCTGGATGACTCTGCTACCTGTTTGACGATTCTGTATTGCCTTTTGTGAACCACTAGCGACCTCACTTACTGATTATTTGGCAATGAATTGGAGAACTAGAACCTCCAGACCTACTGAGTTTGAGGCCAATAAGGCAGTCATGAGAGGGGCATGTATAGGGACCAACTGGGGTGTTCGGAGACAACTGGAGGCAGACATTAAGGTGCATGAGCTGCGTTTTTCAGCTCTTCATAAGTTGGAGACGGGCTCTGCGGGGGCACGCGCCGAGGTGATGCCGGCTCAGTGTGCCTTTCATGGGCTCTAAGATACCATGAATGTACACTCAGGGCATACCAAAAACGCTGGCATAGGGAGGGGGACAAATTCAGTAGGCTCCTGGCTTGGACCCTCAAAAGCGAATTAGAGGACCCCTATTTTGCATCTTCACACCCCAGGTGGTGCGATTGGTCACCCAGGGGCAGTTTCGGAGTTTCTTGCGGGGTGGGGTTACCACGTCTGGTGCCCGATTGGGTGCATGAATTGGACAGGGAAATTACCTTGGAGGAGTTGTGAGTAGCCCTGGTGGGGACAGGCTTCCCTACAGAATTCTTTCAGACTTATTCCTCTGTACTCAAAGAGAAACTGTTAGAGCTCCTTCTTGAGGCGCAAAAGGTTCAGATCATCCTGCCCACCATGCGCAAGGGAATTGTGTGCCTCATATTAACACCTGGGGAAACCATGTGGACCCTTCTTTGTACAGGCTACTCACTATGCTTAACTCGGATGTTAAGATCCTTTCTAAAGTGTTGTCGACGAGGCTGGGAGGGGTCTTTTGGGGGCTAGTGCATGAAGACCAGTGCGGGTTTATGTCAGCTCTCCGTATGGCATTCAACCTCCGTCGGTTCTCACATGTGCTGTATGAAACTATGGATGACGACCGGGAACTGGCCCTTGTATCACTAGATCTAGAGAAGGCCTTCGATATCCTGGAATGGGGGTACGTGATGGCAGTGCTGCAGGGGATGGGATTCAGACCTGCTTTTCGTGACTGGGTGAGGTTACTCTACAATGACCCTTTGGTGCGCATCAGGGTCTGGGGTGAGCTCTCGGAGGCTTGGCCGGTGGGAAGGGCCACCAGGCACGGATGCCCTCTTTTGCCGCTCCTCTTCACGATCGCTATTGAAACTCTGGCATTATTGTTATGCAAAGAGTTGAACCCTGGGGCATTCAGGTGGGTGGCTCCAATCATATCCTCTTGCTATACGCGGATGATGCACTAATTTAAGTTCACTTCCCCTGCAGGTCGATACCGGTTCTGATGAGGCTATTAGCTGATTATGGTGAGGTCGCCGATCTCAAGGTTAATGTTCGGAAGACACTGTTATTACCCTTTGGGTGGTTTGTGTGGATGCCTCTTGAACAACTTCCGGACCTGGGGACTTGCAGGGAGATGGAGAATTTCCAATACCTGGGCATACAGCTTACTCACACATACGCTGCTCACCATCGCCTCAAAGTGTACACGATCCTAGAGGGCTTCAAGGAATTGATTGGGTTTTGGAATAAATTGCCCCTGTCGGTGATGGCCAGGGCGGCGGTAGCCAAAACAGTTTTTCTTCCATGCTGTCTCTTAGTTCAGGATTCACTATTTACGATTAGGCCACAACTCTTCCACAAATTGAATAGTCCATTGATCTCGTTGGTCTGGGTCGGCCAGTGTAGCAGGGTGGCTATGTTGGTCCTTAAAAGGGACATCGAAGATGAAAGCCTGACACTCCCGGACATGCAATATTATTATTTCGCTGCACATCTGGAGCATGCTGCAAGGTGGCTTGCAGAGCCTGACAATTGGGAAAAGGGACTGTTTCGTGACATGCTTGGGGATGACACATTGGGACGCTTATTAATGCGTGGGGGTAGAGTGGAGCGTTATGTTGAGTAATTGGTGCAGCACACAGCTGCGATATGGGGAACAGTGGTCAAGAAGGTACTTTGTGGGGCTCCCTTTGACAGAGAACTAGGGATCTGGGATCTTGTGGCGCTTAAGGCAATTGATACAGATATGTCTATGGATCAGTGGAGAGCGGGGGGCTGTCAGGTGTCAGGAGACCTGTTTCCAGGTGAGGTTTTTCTTACCTTCCCAGATGCGCAAGAAGCTTTTAGCATAGGGCCGGGTCACTTCTTGCACTACGCTAGACTGGAAAGCACAGAGAGAGTAAGGTGTGGATTGATTCCCCGGTGGCACCACAGCCCTCCCAGGTATTGGGCGGCCTGCTTCGTTGGGTGGAGGGATGACACCTGATTACCCGCTTTTATAGGGCACTTAAGGGGGACATACTTTAACCTCCCTATAAAGCTCCGCAAATTTGGGAGACGGAGCTGGGAGACTCATAGCGGATGCGGATTGAGAGAGTGCCTGTGAATTGGTGAGGACGGTGTCCCGCAATAACATTTGAACTACCTGCATCACACTTATGTGACCCCTTTTCAACTTAATAGGATGGATCCCACTAAGGCGGCGAGCTGTGTGCTGTGTGGGGCGAGGAGTGCCACCATTTTACATCTTGCCTGGGCTTGTGCTCTGATTCAGGGGTTCTGGAGGGAGGTGGTGCCCAGGGTTGAAGCAGCCACCTGCATCGTGATCCGCTTGCCCCTGGGGCCTGCCTGTTAGGTATGGTTGTGAAATCCCCTGGTCAAAAGATTCCATACAAAATTTCTCAGCTTGCACTCCTTCTAGCTAAATGGCGAGTGTCCATTGGGTGGTTGGGATCTAGAGCACCACAGACATCCTCCTGGCTTAGGGATCTGCTTGAGTGGGGGGTGGTCGACGAGCATAACATGTGCCTCTCTCGCACTGACGAGGGGGCTGAGGAAGATGTGCTGGCTTGGGGGCTTCCTCTTGATAAATTCAATGGCGATAGTGAATCGGACTCAGATTCTGTCTTAGAAGATGAGATATGACTTCTGCATTATGTGTAATGCTATGTACAGATAATATGACAGCCAAGAGTGGCAATGATTGATTTCGGTAAATAGAACGAGCTTGGAGACTAGAACTATTATGTCCCCTATTATGTAGTCTCCTGTTATTTTCATGTTTTACGACGCCCATCATTGACATCTATTGTATTGCTTTAATGAGACATGTAGCAACTGCACTTGAGACTTTTGCACTGCTTGTTCTGTTGTTTTTAAGCGGAAAATTAATAAAACGTTTATTAAAAAAATAGTGTAAAAATGTACATTAGCCCTTCTTACCCTATTTTAGAGGTGTCAGCACCACCATGATGGAGAGAGGTAGTGCCTCCTGAAAGTCAAACACTCTATATGGAGGTAAGACAGAGAACAATTGCATCCAATTAGAGAGGGTCTCAATTATGACAAAGGTATTTTTCTGTAAAGAGCAGGGGATGAACATATCTTTATACAACATAAAGGTATGGCACCAGTTGACAAAAGCATTGCCTGCTGAATGTCTGGATAATGCAGGCAATGTGGTTTATGCTCATTGCATACATTTTGTAGACCGGAGACTGCCAATGACTGCGTGAAACATGTGGTGCAAGTACATCGGACATCATACGCACACTTTGCATGACATAGCACATGCATGACATGTGGCAGCCTGGAACAGCACCATAGAAGCTTGTGCCTCTTGCTGTTTGAAGTAGAAAATACTTTTTTATATATTATCTAAGCCACCACAAATGTATGTCTTTTAATCTCTTGGGGCTGGGTGCTTAATTTTAAAATGTGACATACCACAGATTGGGAATAGTGGGTCCTCACAGTAAACAATTTCCCAAAAGCTATTTTCACTTTGTATGTAAATCTGGATTGTGCAGGAACAACCCAACTATTACAAAAGTCACTTTTTAAGAAGCCTAGCATGGATAACAGTCCCCACTGCTGCTAACTTTCTCCTGGGCAAGATTTTGAACTTTAAGAGTGTCTCCTTCACGAATGGACTGGGGCTCGGACCAAAATTTCTCTAGCCCTAGCTTGATCCAAGCATTTTTAACCGCCCCCAGCCATCTGTCGTTTCCCACCCCATTAGAACCAAAACCTTCCTGCAGGCCCTCTCAGAGGGGGTCATTACATTGGTGGGCGGAAGCACATCGGCGTTGCTGGCGGGTGCGGAAAATGCCCTTTTCCGCACTCCAGCAGCGGTCCTCCCGCCCGCCATATTACGATGGGCAAACATAGCCAAGTTTCCGTCCGCTGCGTAGCCAGGAGAACCGCCAGATTTTGCGCCCGCCACCATGGCGGAGTGAGCCAATTGGGACTCACCGCCGTGCGGAATGACGTTCCGTCCGCCGTACAAATCACGATGCCGCAAACAGCCCATCACACCGCAGCGGAGAATCCACCAACCCAGAGACGACGGAAACACGACAGCGGAGCGCAAAACCAGACTCCCGGTCCCCTCCACCTGGTCCAGACCGCAATGGATCCAGCTCTTCAAGCCACTCCGGTGCTGTACCTCATACACTACCAGCAAATAATGGACCGTCGCGGACAACGCCGCAGGTACGCAATGACACAACTCCGCACACAACCACAACACACAACTCCTGTGCTGATATACGGCTCCTGTCCACATCAGACACTCTGGTGGGGACAGGAACACCTCCCCAAGTGTACCCACACATGTCCCACCTGTCATGAAATCACCCCTCCGCATCCGGGTCACCAATCAACCGCGAAATCACTGCAATGTCCCGGTCACGTCACTGCAGCGGTGAAGACGCAGAAAAACATGCGCAAAATGTAGTAGGCAGGGTTGGCGCCAGGCATGGGCAGTCCACAAAGATTCACAGGGCTCCACCTCCACCTTTCCCACACTACGCTTCCCACACCCATTAGGGGCACATGCTGTGTGCTCCTCCTGTGCCCCCCTGCACAATTCATTACCCAGGTGTAGCCAGACCTTGCACCTTACACACCAAAGGACCAGGGCGCCTGTCTTGGAAGGTGGGGGTGAAGAGGATCACCCTGCACAGAAGCTCAGGGGCTGGACAACCCTCCTCCTCACACCTATCTCCCACTCATGTGAAGCAAACTGAGTCTAACTATAAAATGAAGACTCACACTGCATAAGAACATCCACTGAACTGTCCACACTGCCTGTCAAGTCACTCACAAACACCCCACACTGACACACAGCCACATACACACACCATAGGTCAGCAGCAATGTAGGACAATCAATGGGCCAGCCAAAAGTGAAGTGGACAGTGCTGGAAAACCATGGAGCAAGCCACATAGCATCTGTACATCACATGCAAGAGAAGGAACATATCACAACACCCTTAGGTCATCAAATCAGACAGGGTGGCACAGTCAGTGAAATTAAACCAAACTGACCTCTGTGCAACAACTCAGGGACACATCAAGGCAAGCCATGCATAGTCACAGGAATGATAGGAAGTGTCTGAAGTCATACAGTGAGCATCCACACATCTGTCTCAACTGACTTGACATGTGTACATCATCAGTACAACACACATGGCCCATTGTCACACTCCGTGACTGTCAAACACAACTAGGACCTTCACACATACCCATTCTCTACCCACCTCATACCTGCAGCACTCAACACCTGTGAGAAGCACACATAAAGGCCAAAATGGTGTCCTGTGAGTTCAATGACAACCAATCACACTCCCTGTGGTGTACCCACAAACATCACACTAACACACAAGGATGCCTGAACCAATGCAGACACCAAAACAATAGCCAAACACAAAGCTCACAAACAACATACACAGAGGTACAACAAGCCCACACATGTGCAGGAAAACAGTGGAAAGGCAATGTGACCCTAGACAGAACAGGAATACACAACATTGTCACTCAGGACCAATGCACAGACACCATACCTCAACACAAACAAGAGGTGCATCATCAAAAATCTACCATGAACACTAACTGGGATCAATTGGACAATCAGCTAACACAGACACAGACACCTCACCACCCATGAAGTGGACAAGGTGCCATATTGTACAAGAAGCATGCACATGCAGAACCCTGAAAAGTGACAGGTCAAAAATAGGAGGACTAACCACCAATGTGCACTGAAAACAAGCCCAGCAACAAGAATCCTCCTTGCTGCATATGAAAGACACAAATGTAATGCACACCACACCTGCAACACACATCTGAATGTATCACACAGCAACAACCACTCACACACAACGTCATGCAAATAGAACATCACACACACATAGCATCAGTCAGTACAAAGAGCCAACACAGGCCAAACACTGCATACATCCACAACAAAAACACAACAGATGCACAGACCCATCCATCACAATGCAAACTCAGCTGCACATCAGGGGGATGCACAACAAGCAAGTACAAGGCAACATACACTGACAACACTGCATGCACACCAAGCAGTGTGTGCACAACAACCAAATCAGTAGCACACATATCTGAGTGCCACACCATGAACTCCCACAGCACAAACATAATATCACACTCAGGAAGTGTAGCACTACATCAGCAAACACACACACAGCTTAGCCATGACCCACAGATGCACAACTCAGGGACATCCAGGTGCAAACAACATGACCAGAGGACTGTGCTGCTCAAACATCTGCACTGCACATGAGCAACCATGACAGCAAACAAGCACAAGGAAATAACACATAACTAATTTGCAAACTGTCCTGAGTAGCACATTGGTCCTGGACACAGATCAGCCCCACACAGCATAGTGTCGCACTATGAACTGGTGGGGAGGATCACACACTGTCAAGCCATGGGGTGGAAGACATGAGACTGAAGTGGTGTGTACTTCAGTAGTGGACAGGTGAGCAGTGTACAGTACACAAACACATAGAGGAGTCACTCACAATGTGTAGGCATCAGAAGCACATATGGGGGATGGCATGACTCCACATACCACATCCCATACTGGAGCCAAAAATGGGTCAAGTGACAGCAATGCATGAGAAATCTCACAAATATTGTCAGTGTGGCTGAGCAGTTCTGTACAGTGTGCACAAACAGTAAAAAGACACATGGCTGATCAACAAAACACAACACAGACTTGCCTGTCACACACTCTGCATACTCACAACTGGCAGCAACAACAAGTAGGTGTACCCCAGGAGTGCAAGGACACAACAACACACTGCCCAACCTACAACTCCCACATGTGCCCACAATCTGAAACACATGGCAGACTATTGAAACAAACAGGCACTCAGCTTCTGTGTCATACATGTGTGCAGTTGGCATTGCAGGGGCACACACACATCAACACTGACAACAAAACCACCCCTACACACTTCATGACCATACAAGTGCACACATCCAAATGTACCCAGGTGACTAGGAAGACAGGCCATCACAAGATGACCATACATCAACACTGCTGCTCACACATCAAGAAAGATCACACAGATATGAAGGTCCCTGGCCAGCCCGCAAGTAATCCTGTGGATAGAATACACCTCTGTTCTGGAATTGCATCATAACATGACATGTGGAAAATTTAGCAAACCTGACCATATGAAGAGTATGATAATCGTAGATCATCACAAACACCCATCATTGCACCCTCAAACCTCAGAAGAAAGAAGAACTAAAGTGCCCCTCACCACTGCCAACCCCAGAAAAAGTAAAAGAAGCAATTGGCAATGTGAAGGTGGCATACAGAGCATTTGTCACATGCAACCATACACATACCGAAAACACTTACATTTAGCAAGGACACTGACAAAGCAGACAACAGGAGTAACTGTCTTTATTACATATCACCAAGATAGGCATCAAAAGTAGACAACAGCAAGGCCAGTGGCCAGTCCATACTTCAAAGGAGGGACATGTGTGCATGAGAACCTGCACAGGGAATGGGCATCCAAAGTTACAAACAGCAAGGTCAGTGGCCAGTCCATAGCTCAAAGGAGGGACATGTGAACATGAGAACCTGCACAGGGAATGGGCATCCAAAGTTACAAACAGCAAGGCCAGTGGCCAGTCCATAGTTCAAAGTAGGTACATGTGTGCATGAGAACCTGCACAGGGAATGGGCATCCAAAGTTACAAACAGCAAGGCCAGTGGCCAGTCCATAGTTCAAAGGAGGGACATGTGAACATGAGAACCTGCACAGGGAATGGGCCCCCAAAGTGACAAACAGCAAGGCCAGTGGCCAGTCCATAGTTCAAAGTAGGTACATGTATGCATGAGAACCTGCACAGGGAATGGGCATCCAAAGTTACAAACAGCAAGGCCAGTGGCCAGTCCATAGTTCAAAGGAGGGACATGTGAACATGAGAACCTGCACAGGGAATGGTCCCCCAAAGTGACAAACAGCAAGGCCAGTGGCCAGTCCATAGTTCAAAGTAGGTACATGTGTGCATGAGAACCTGCACAGGGAATGGGCATCCAAAGTTACAAACAGCAAGGCCAGTGGCCAGTCCATAGTTCAAAGGAGGGACATGTGAACATGAGAACCTGCACAGGGAATGGGCATCCAAAGTTACAAACAGCAAGGCCAGTGGCCAGTCCATAGTGCAAAGGAGGGACATGAGTGCATCTGAACCTGCACAGGGAATGTGTGACACCGTACACTGGCATGGGAATCACCACAGCTCTGAGGATACAGATGGGCAGTCCAGGCACCGCTGTGGGAGAGATGGCTTTGGGAGGGGGACTTTGCCTTAGACTTGGCTGTCAGTTGAACTGGGAGGTGGCTGATTGTCGGGGACCGTTGGCGGACCAGACCTGGGAGAGGGAGGAGCAGCTGAGGTAGAGGCATCAGTGGCTTTGTGAGCCGGAGGGCTGCTTGGACCGGGTGGCATGGTGGCACGGGGAGGCGGAGAAATGCTGCTGTGAGACACAGTGTGTGAGGGAGAATGTGGAGGGCTGCCTTTCCACTTCTTGGGGATTCGATACTGAAGAATTGTCTTGGTAGGAGTGTGAAGTGGGGCGGGCACAACAGCCTCACTCCCCACCAAAGGTGCTTCAGGTGCAGGTGGTGGCCCTCCCTCTGGTGATCTGCTGGGTCTGGTGGTACGCTTGGCCTGGCCTTGCCTTTTCCCCTCCATCCCCTGTTGACCAGGTGAACCCCCCACAGTGCCCTCCTGTCCCAGCTTCACAGGGGTGTGGGTGGGAGTTGAGGTTGTGGGTCAACCTGCCTTAGAGAGCCGTTTCTGTGGAGTCTTTGCAGGCACCAGCTTCACAGCAGGCACGGCAACTTTTTGCCTGCCTGTGGGAGCAGGTTTTGGGACGGAAGTGTCTTTGGATTGGACTGATTTGGATGCATGTGAGCCTGAGGCCTGCTTCTTGGCTTGATGACCTTGAGTGTCACCCGAAGGGCTTTTGGCTTTGCGTTCCTGTGTGACTTCTTTTGTTTTTGGGGATGGTGTCTGCGCTCTGGCCCGCTTGGAGTGCTGCTGTGTTGTGCTTCGTGTGGAGTACTTTGAGCCTGAGGGCTGTGGTGTGTGGTCACTCTCGTCAGATGTGGCCACTGGCAGGGTGGTTGCCGAAGGGACTGGAGCTGGACCCTGAGCCTGTGCCAGCTGAATGGCTGCCGTCACTGTGGAGGACAAAGACTGGACAGTCCTGTGTAGCCCACCCACGTCAGAATGAATGCCCTCCATGAAGGCCACTATCTGTGCCAACTTCTTGTCATGATCAAGGAAGGCATTCAGTAGAGTAGTCTGACCCACACACAGCTGGCACAAAAGCTCCACCGCCTCAACACTGAGGGCAGCAGGGGAGACAGGGGTAGGGGCAGTGGTGCCTGGGGGGAAGGTCACTCTACCCTTCTGACTGTTGCGGGCATGGGCAGCACTAGTGGAACTAGCTGGGAGGGTGGGCACTGGATGATGTGTGGTGGAAGAAGAGGCAGATTTTTCACTCCCTGTGTCCGCCAACATCGAGGAGTCACCGCTGGCATCAGATGACGTTGAGGTTGGTGTTTCCGGGCATGATTCTTCAAGGGCGCTCCGGTCCCCCTCCGAGGCGCTGGTCACATCAGTGTCAGTGAGCTCATGTGTTGCCGTCGAGCAAGATGCCTCCTCCCCGGTGTCCGTACCCTGTCCTTCTGTGCCCTCTGTAGATGGTACAAGAGACAGAGACGTAGGTTCAGTTTAGTGCCATACTCACAAACATCATATGCAACCAAAGCAAACAACTCGAACATGATACCCCCATGTAGCACACCACCCTGTGCGGTCTGCATGTGCAAGCCTCATGCAAAAGTCAGAAGATGCATGGAAACATGCATAGTTGGCATGAATGACCCATGTGGCGTTCACACTGCCAAATAGCTGGCGCGTGCCTCCCAGTTACCTGACATCCTGATTCCTGTAAGCATACCTACGTGCCTGTAGGTGAGATAGATGTACATCTCAACATGTTGTCACAGTCACATATGGAGTCACTTTAAGGGGACAACACAGATACTGACTCCAGGATGTCCTCATACCATGGCCATGAGCTACTGATGTCCACCATGTTGTGCTTTGAAGCACAACAACCCTTGCACATTGTCGGCAGATGTGTAGTCCTCACAATTCCAAAGTCAGACACTGCACACATCGACGTAAGCACACTCAGATGAGGAACACAGCTGTTCACTCCCCGGTGATGTCTATGACACCCATAATGCAGCAGATGGCATGAGGCCACATCTTATCTTGCAATGTCACGGGCCATTATTTTAAACACATGAGAAAGTACATGTAGCAAAAATGCATGTCAGCTGCACTCAACACAGAGGCCACTTACAAGCCATTGCATCACTCTGGAAACATCACAGAGCTCAACACTGGTGCAGGGTTGGGATACATGCATTCACTCACACCCAAAGTCACCCTTCGCAGAATACTCACCCCCCAACTTGCTGCTGATGGGCCCTCAAACGTCCATCCAGCTCTGGCTGTGTCACAGCCAAGATGCAGGCCATTAGTGGTGTCATGCTCCTGCGCGACAACCTTCCAGTCCGAGGGAGTAGCCCCAGCATCATCTCTGCCACGTTTTTGCTCATCCGGCAGATGTCATCCCACCTCTTGTGACAGTGTGTGTGCCGTCGGTTGCAGACACCCAGAGCACGCACCTTGCGTGCAATGGCCCTCCATAAGGCCTTACGCTGGCGGACTTTGAGCTGCAGGCATGGGAGACAAGAAGAGGCAGTTTCAGGGACACTGGGCCATGTTCCACTGTGTCTCAGGACAGGTGCATGCAAACACTTAGCACAGCTGTACAGAAAGCTTGATCAGAGGCCATACAACATGACACGTAGTACATTTGCATCAGATAATCGGATTGAAATGCATTTAGGTATGAGGGTGGACACAGGACCTGGCCATCTCACACACATGCAGAATGGCAGCACACAAAGCAATGTGAAGAAGGCCCTCATCTGTGATGCAGTATGTGAGGGAGCAAGACATACATCATGTTGCAAATGATGTTTTGGGGAAGACTCACTGTGTCCAACACTGCACGCCCCTCAATGTCCTTGGCCTGTGAGTGGCTCACTGTGTCGTGGATGTCACATCTAGGGACATGATCTTACATTCTCACACCCTTCTCACAAGGCCTGTCTTGTGCAATCATCAGGCCTAAGATAGCTCATTGAGAAACAGGGTGGCAGACAACACATATATCTCACTCTGTCCATTTACTGATGGGTCCCTGTCAAATTGGGCAGTATCTGTGCAGGCCAGGGGGACTCACACTGAGGTTAAACCTGGCCCATCTGAACAATCACATGCATGTACAATATGAGAGGTCAAACAGTGCCTACACATGCAAGTCAGTACACATTATGAAATCAATGGAAGGAGGATGTTTCAGAAGTACATCACTCTGATGTGTCATAGGCGATTTTCCACCAAGAGTGTCACCCTCAGGCATTTCAATCTTGTGCATAATGCTCACATATCCATGGTGACAATATGAAAAGTGTACACACATCCTTCAGTACCCTCTGGACGAAACACATTTGTAATGTCCCAAATGAGCATGTGAAAAGCGAATGGACTCTGACATCCATTAGCACAGGCAATGTTTGTTCTGACTTCCACTTTCCAAACCAGCAGTGTTACTGTATGGCTGCAAAGACACTGCATGTCCCTCCCATCCTTCAATGCAGCCATGGATCTGTGGTAATAAGGCTACACATCCCATTGAAATGAAGTCAGCATGCCAGGCAGTGTATCACACAAACTTGCACTCACAGGCACATACTACAGCAGAGCAACATCATGTGAGCACTCTTTGCACTCTCCAAATTTCACTCTGAAACACTTACCATTACATCAGGAGCACCATATAGCCTCCCGTAGTGTGTAAGCACCTCGTCCACCAGGACCTCCAGCTCCTCTGTGGTGAAGGGACGGGCCCTGATGTTCTCAGTTCTCGCCATCACTGGGTCCAGGAGACAGGAACAGCAGCAGTTGGGGATGAAGAATGGCAGGCAGCAGTGTCTGGATGCAATGGAAATGTGTGGCTCTCTCACAGATATATATCAGATATATATCCCCCTGGGGTTGTTTCAATGGTACTCAGCTGCTGCAATTGGTGTTCCAGGTCAGCTTTTTTCAAATGCAACCAATACCCAGCCCCGCGGTGGCGGTGCACGCCTACCGCGATTTTCAAAAGTGTATTCCACTAGCGCGATTGCGGTTCCCATTGGCTGAATGGGCATGGGCATTGGGGGTATCACACCGCGGGGCCCAGGCGGTTGCTACTGCAATCGTGCATCTTACAATTGTATCCAATGACCGGCCCCGCGGTAGCGGAGCACGCCTACCGCGATATTTAAAAGTGTATTCCACTAGCGCGATTGCGGTTCCCATTGTCTGAATGGGCATGGGCATTGGCGGTGTCACACCGCGGGGCCCAGGCGGTCGCTACCGCAATCGTGCATCTTACAATTGTATCCAATGACCGGCCCCGCGGTAGCGGAGCACGCCTACTGCGATTTTCAAAAGTGTATTCCACTAGAGCGATTGCCGTTCCCATTGTCATTGGGCATGGGCAATGGCGGTGTCACAACGCGGGGCCCAGGCGGTCGCTACCGTGATTTGGCATCTTTACATTGGTGCCAATGACTGTGATTGCGGTGGCGGTGCACGCTTAGGGCACCTATGGGCACATCATGCTGTAGCAATGGCAATGGCCAGTTCTCATCATTGGACACTCCACACTTACAATGAGTCATGCCACCAGATTGTTAAATTGAATGCTAGTGTGACATTCTACTCACTGATGTCTACACATGCCATGTCAGTGCACTGGAGTACATGCATTGGCATGTAGTCCCTCACATGTCACTGATGATGTTGTTGTGCATGTACACAGATCTGTTGTGTGATGGACTCTCAAATATGGAAACATGTCAATGTGTGAGATGGCTAAGCAACACACAGTAATGATGGACTGACTACTTAATGTGCCTACTACACTGTGTAGATTGCTGAACTCATGTTGATACTTGATCTTTATGGACACACTGTACTCATTGTGTCGTTCATGTGGGCCCTGTCCGACTCACGCAAGAAAGTGTGGCAGGTACAGCAGCTACGTAGGAGACAGCAGTGTTGGTGTTTCAGACATGTGCTGTGTCAAGTACTCTCAGGGCTGGTGATACAAGATGTCGGAATGTCCCATTTCACATTCACATAGTTTGGATCTGTCTCGGGTGCACTCAGTTCGTACAGACTGATCACGTGTACAACTACTTGGAGTCAAGTTGTCTCTGCATGTGACTTGTGCTGTAAGCTGGTGTGTCAGGCCAGTCATCGTTGGCGCTGTGTCAGTCAAAATGTCAGATGTTGGACACATCTCATGGGTGAATTGAATTGACAAGTGTCCCCTTTTATCTCATGTAGGAGGCGACAAAATGTGCACCGGCCATTCACCTTGCTGGCGGACATGGAGGATGTGGACATCATCCGTAAGTTCCGGTTGGATCGGCAAAACCTCCAAGACCTATGTGCTCAGTTGGAACCCCATCTGAGGCCTCGCAGGACATACCCAACTGCTGTGTCACCAACATGTAAGGTGATGGCGGCCCTGCATTTCCTTGCAACTGGCTCGATCCAGTACACGGTGGCCAGCGCAGGTGGGATGTCGCAGGCAATGTTCAGCATGGTGCTGCGGGATGTCCTGTCCGCTATGATGGTATACAAGGACACTTACATCCATTTTCCACGGAGACAGGAATTGGCAGCTGTGAAGGCTGATTTCAATGACGTTGCCCACATCCCTAATGTTGTTGGTGCCATTGACTGCACCCATGTTGGACTGGTTCCGCCACAGGCACGGGAGCACATCTACAGGAATAGGAAGCATTCCCATTCCATTAATGTGCAGGTTGTATGCCAGGCAGATATGATCATCTCACATGTCTGTGCCAGATTCCCTGGCTCAGCCCACGACTCCTACATCCTGCGTAACAGCATCGTACCACAGATGATGGCAAATCTGCATCCTGACCGTGCGTGGCTTGTAGGTGAGTTAGCTGAGTCAAGTATTGTGCTGTATGTGTGACATGCTGTCCGCAGCTACAGTCATTTTACTAACTTGTTCTGTGTATCTGGCACCTAGGTGACTCTGCATATCCCAACCGGCCTTGGTTGCTGAGCCCACTGCGGAATCCCAGGACCCTGGGTGAAGTCCGCTACAATGAGGCCCATGGGAGGACACGTCGTGTGGTGGAGCGTACTTTTGGTCTTCTCAAGTCTCGATTTCGGTGCCTGGACAGGACCGGAGGTGCACTGATGTACTCTCCCCAAAAGGTGTGTCAGATCGTAGTAGCATGCTGCATGCTCCACAACCTTGCCCTGCGCAAAGAGATCCCCCTGATCCTGGACGATGATGAGCAGCAGATGCCCCCGCCTGCAAACCCACACATGTCCAGTGACGAGGATAGTGGAGAGGAGGAAGGTGTCGACCTGCGTCAACAGCTCATCAACCGCTACTTCCCTTGAAGGTGAGTGACATTGTACAACGGTGCCATTGTATGCTGTTTTTGTAGTTGTAGGAAATGCCTAGGGGAGCTTTGTGACAGCTGCCTGTTGTTGGCTGTGTGCTGAGGGCTGATGTTTCTGGGACTGGGTAGTTATGCACAGCTACATGATGTCTATGTTGATATCGTTGCTCATTGTAACGTGTGCAGGTTTGAGTACCTTGATGACAAGTGTTGTGTAATGGGTGTGATGCCATCGCCTGACAAGTGAATGTTGTTCTCTTGTGGTTTCCTAGGTCCCTTCAGCCTCTCAATGCCTCGCAACAATCAGTGCACCTGGTACATTGTAATCTGAGTCAAGATTGTACATCCTGTGATAAACATGGAGCTGACACGAAAACATAGGTGTGCAAAGAGTGTTTATTTACCATAAGTATATGTGACAGGGAAGTGATTATTTGCAAATAGGTGGGAAGTGAATCAATGAGTTGTCAGTGATGGTAGACGAGACAATAGAGTACTCACCACATTGATGTGGTGACACAGTCCAACAGATGCCTGCCATCAACATGGCAGTGTGGGTTAGGATAGTCAACAAAGTCAATGGGAAGTTGAAGAGAGGTGCCATCATGGCTGGCTCTTTGACTGGCATTTGGCTGGTGCTTTGCCACGTGATCCTCCCTTGTTTTTCCTCCGACGGCCCCTTGAGCGTTTGGCAGGGGGGGCCTCTGCTGCGGGCTCAGAGGTGTCTGAGGACTCATCCTGTTCCAGCTCACACATCTCTGTGGCCGCAGGTGAGGTGGTGGGACTGTCATCCTGCGGGCCACTGGAGGGAGGTTGAGCTGTCCTTTGGGCCGCAGGCCTGTCCCTCAGGACACCCACAAGCTGGCCCAAGAGGTCCACGATTTGGCCCATGCGCGTGTCTATGGACCTCAGCAGCAGGCGGAGCTCACGCGATTCTTCCAGAGCCTGGCCCATGTGTCCCTGGGCTTGTTCGTATGCCCCAAGGACTCTGGCGATGTTGGCCAGGGCTTCGGTCCCAGTGTCCTGTTGATTTTGTCGCCCAGTTGCCCTCCCACCTGCCCTGCTGTCCCGGACCTGTGCCATCACCACTCTGACTCTCCCTGCCCTCCTCAGATTGTGGGGTGGTATGGGTATCCTCTGAGGCAGGGACAGTGTTGCAGGCAGCACTGGTGATGGTGGTGGTGGTGGAGGCCGCACAGGTCGTTACAGCAGGGGTCAGCGCAGTTGTTGTTGCTGAGGTGGTGGTGGTGAGGACAGTGGGGGCCTGGGACCTGCTGCGCCCCGGCAGGCCAGATGGGCCAGGTTATGTGTCCGCATCCGAGGAATTTAGGGAGCCTGCATCCGGGAGTCCATGTTCCGGGGCGGAGACTGGCTCTGCAGGTTGGTGTTGTCATCTGCAGCAGTCAATTCTTGGTCACCTGTAGAACAGAGAAAAAATGGTCATTGAAGTGCACCCCACAAGCTTGGTGTTAGATGTTTGGATGTTACATGTCATACACCACACAGTTTACATTGGGATCACTTTGTATGGCCTCACGGTACTGAGCATCATGACATGATGTGTAGGTACCTACATTACTTGTCCATGGTGTGACATGTCAATAGATACCATGCTCCATGTACAGATTGTGTGATTACAAGGACATGTCGTCATCTAACGACTAGCAGCACAACAACTTTATGTGAAGCATCTTTGTTGTTTGCTCTGCATGGAAGACCTTCATTCTGGGCATGTACTAGCCATTGTTGTCTCATGCATCCCTCTGTCATATCATGTTCTTTGCTTTATTTTTGAAAATGACCATGCTTGTTTTGTTTTCATATGGGCCTTGATGCTCTGCCACCATGGCACTTACACATAGCATTCACTGATGTGCATGATTGTGCCCTGAATTACTTCAACATGTGATTTGGTGAGTCAAACTTTAATTTCTGTGACAGTTGCATACACTAAGCTGTCTGCACACAGGAAGTGACTATTGGATGTATGCCATGTTGGGTGACATGTGAGGGATGGTGTGGTCATATGGCTCCATGCTTTTTGAGAGGAATGGTAGGGTGCATGCACTGTCTACCTACCTGTACTGTGACACAGTTGAGGGGAATTGCTGACACATGTTTCTGGGTGTGGGTGGAGTGCTCCATCCTGCTGAGCTGTGGGACAAGGGTGCCTGGTGGGATTTGTAGTGCTGGCTTTCTGCCCACAAACACCCCTCCCTGTTAAGATGGCTACCTACCTGTTAGGTGGAGGTGATCAATGCAATGGCTGCCACATGCTTCTGGGTGTGGGGGAGTGCTCCATCTTGCTCAGCTGTGGGACAAGGGTGATTGGTGGGATTGGTAGTGCTGGCTTTCCACCCACAAACACCCCTCCCTGTTAAGATGGCTACCTACCTGTTAGGTGGAGGTGATCAATGCAATGGCTGCCACATGCTTCTGGGTGGGGCGAGTGCTCCATCTTGCTGAACTGTGGGACAAGGGGGCCTGGGGGGATTTGTAGTGCTGGCTTTCTACCCACAAACACCCCTCCCTGTTGAGATGGCTACCTACCTGTTAGTTTGTTGTGTGCAAATCCCCCTCCCTGTTGAGATGGCTACCTACCTGTAAGTTTGAGGAGAGCAATGCAATGTCTGGCACATGGTTCTGGGTGTGGTGGAGTGCTCCATCTTGCACAGCTGTGGGACAAGGGTGCCTGGTGGGATTTGTAGTGCTGGCTTTCCACCCACAAACACCCCTCCCTGTTAAGATGGCTACCTACCTGTTAGGTGGAGGGGATCAATGCAATGGCTGCCACATGCTTCTGGGTGTGGGGGAGTGCTCCATCTTGCTCAGCTGTGGGACAAGGGGGCCTGGTGGGAGTTGTAGTGCTGGCTGCCTGTACACATGCAACCCTGGGAATGTTGCTAGCTACCTTTGGGGTGATTCAGAGGGAGTGAATGTTAGATCTGTGAGACATGTGTTGGGGAGTGTGTGGTGCACATGGATGCATTTGGGCCTAGGAGGTGTAGCTTTGTGGTTGTGCAAGACAGTACATAGCAGTGTGATGGTGGACATTTGTTGTTACTTACCAGCCTCCACTCCCCTGGGTATTCCTGTGAGACTCTCTGGATGCAGTATGGCAAGCACCTTCTACTCCCATGCGGTGAATGTTCTTGATGGAATGGGAGGGCCACCGCCAGTCCTCTGAGCCAGCTCACGGTTCTTGTTGTTCCTCTCTTTCACCTTTTTCTTGAGGTCATGCCACCGCTTCACGATATCACTCTTGGTGCATGGGACAGTCCCTACTGCATTGACCTTGCGGACTATCCTTTCCCACATTAGTGTTTTGGTGGCAAATGGTGTCTGTTGGACCATGCTTCCAAACAATTGTGGTTCTACTCTGATTACCTCATCTACCATGACTGACAACTCATTGTCAGTGAATTTGGGCATTTTCTTCTGTGCCATGGTGTGTGATGTGCAAAGGGGTTGAAAGTGCAGGTGTGAGAGTGGTGGTGGTGATGTAAGTGGTGTGTGTGTGTGTTGTGCTGGTGAGTTGTGTGGTGGTTTGCCTCTCCTTTGTGCTGTAGGCTTGGTTCCTTCAGTGGTGAAGTATTGCAAAGGATTGTGGTCAGGGAAGGGGCTGGTTTTATACTCAGCAATGTGGGTGTGTCAAAATAGAGTGTTGATGTCAGGTGTGTTGTGTGGGTTGACCTGGGATTTGTGTTTTTTTTACTTGCCATGGGGATGTGTCATTGGGGTGTATTAGGTTTTTTTTGGGGCTGAGCTAGGTTGCTGGGTACACTTGGTGGGCATGTTGTGTGTTTTTTTTTTTCGGCCGCCATGATTTTTCCGGAGCGGCCGCGGCGGTGGGTATACGACCACCCTTCCGCCGGCTCTCCCATTCATCACTGGTTGTGATCGCGGCGGTCAGAAACAGTGGATCGTTCCGCTGTCACCTCAATGGTATCCTAATTCCATGTGCGGTCAATCCACTGGCCGTGCGGCGGTTTGGGCTTTTTCCGCCGCGAATCTGACCGCCGCCGATGGATTTTCACCTGCTCCGCATGCTACCAGCGGTCTTTCTTGGCATCGTTCTGCCACGGTCGGATTTTTCTGGCGGTTGATCCTAATCGGACCGCCGGTTTTCCAGCGGTACATGCGGACGGTTAATTCCCGCTACCATGGCGCTCCGGATGCTTTTCCGCCTGCCATCGTAATCAGGCCCTAAGGTGGCACGATTCTCCAAATACGAACCCAAAACAATAAAGGTTTTAACACTATCTGCACCAATATGTTATTGATCCCCAAGTTGAGGCGAAGAGGGACCATTGGTGTGCCTTTCCCTAAGCCCAGAAGGCATCTAAGAAAGTTGTTTTCTGCTGTGCTCAAGGCACTTGTGTTGCAATGGCCCCATAGTTCCACCCTCTTTGTAAATTTCAATTGCTGGTTGGGCAGGGGTCCAGGCTGCTTTTTTAGCAAATGTGTGTATGGCTGCAGCTTGATGTTTCACGATTAAAGTGCTCTTGGTAATCTGTGTGTCCCAGGAACCGGTGTCGTCCAGCCTGATACCCAGATAATGGAACTGCTGGATCCTTTCCAGTGTTTCAGAGCCTACCTTGATGACACCTCTCACTCTGCCTCTCTTGGTATAAATCATGTATTTGGTCTTGGATGTATTAATTTCAAGACCAAATTCTTCACAGAAATGGTTGAAGCTATCAATCAAGTTTTGAAGGACCCTCCTGGTTTTGGACAGTAATAAAGTGTCGTCCACGAAAAGGAGTGCTGGTATTTTTCCCCAGCCGGGGTTGGGAAGTCATTGGCACAGTTTAATAGGTAGGCAATGTATTTGTTTATATATAGGAGGAATAGGGTTGGGGCAAGGACACACCCCTGTCGCACACCTTGTTTACCGGGGAGGCTCGGTTAATTTTCCCTTCGCTCCACGTCTTACTTGTGCAAAATTCCCCTCATGGAGCAGCTGGATCAAGTGCAGGAGATCAAGGGAGGTCCATAACCTCCCTCTAGACACCAGGTCAAATGATTGGCCTTTTGACTGCTGCAGGTTTATCAAAATGAAAAGGACTCTTGACTCTAAGAAAGTCTAGCTGAGCAATGTTGCGTGGACCCTATAGGAATCCTAGCTTGAGAGAGACATGGTGCTTGGAGCCTGCCCCGAGGAACTAATGGCTCCGGGAGCAACCATTAGAATAATCTTACCTTTCAGTTGGGTAAAGGTTAGACTTAGTAATTGTTTTCCACCTCCTGAGGACCAAGACAAGCTGCAGAGTCTTATCCAGGAACAATGCATATATGCTTTGTGCTATGGTCAATTTTTGCACAATATGAATTTCAGATTTTTCCTGCAAAAGCAGTGCTCTTTTACTCACTGTTATTTCTGGCTTGGTTGGATGCCCCTAACAACGCTTAGCAAGTGAGTGCAATGAGCTAGCCCAGCTTCCTCCAAGAGTGTCTAGTTCTTCCTCTCCAAGAAAATGCTGAAAACAACATGGTTGAAATTGAATGTGTAGCTTAAAAAAATAAAAAATTCAATTTTTTACAATTTCAGGAAAAGTACATCGCATCTCTGCCTCAGAATCCAAATATCCATACGGTAGAACTGGAGATATGCAATTTTAAAGATTTAAGTGAAAATAGCACCAAAAAGCCCAAAGCACCACTCGCAGTTATCTGGTCATTCAAGACTGGGAGAAAGTTAGAAGTTCAAGCCGACTGCGATGGAGCATGGGTCGGATACAGGGACCAGGTAATTCCCATTGTAGCGTGAAGATCAGCCAAGGTATCACTGTAGCACAAAGGGATCACTGACAGAATATCGACAAGAGAAATATCGACCTACAGAAATATCGGACAAAAATATCGTTGAAAAAAATATCGAACTCCTATCTTCATAATGGTAAGTACAAAAATATCGGAAAAAAAATATCGTTGTTAATAATATCGAAGTAGAAAATATCATTTTTTTTATATGCATAAAAAATAATGTAAAATAAATTAAATAATACATTTAACTTAAAATTTTTTTTTTAGATTTATTTGTATATTTTAACAATTATAAGTAATAAATGTAATCTAAAAATAAATTAAACATACATATTTAAAATGTAATATATATATTTACTTAAAAATAATTAATAAATAATAATTTTAATTAATTATAAAATGTTAGAAATATATTAAAATGTATAAATATATATATATATATATATATATATATATACATACACCTGTAACATAAAAGTAAAAAAAATTAAAATTATATTAAAATATTAAAATATGTAATATTTTTTAAACCTATATTTTACACTACATTGACTGCAACAGTAGGGAAAGTGTTGGATAGCAAAGGAGAAAAAATTACTACTCCCACTCCAGCGAGTGCAACAGTAGGGAAAGTGTTGGATAGCGGAGGAGAATAATTTACTATTCCCACTCCAATAACTGCAACAGTAGGGAAAGTGTTGGATAGCGGAGGGGAATAATTTACTATTCCCACTCCAGCGAGTGTAACAGTAGGTAAAGTGTTGGATAGCATAGGGATAAAAATTACTATTCCCACTCCAGCAAGTGCAAGAGTAGGGAAAGTGTAGGATAGTGGAGGGGAATAATTTACTATTCCCACTCCAGCGAGTGCAACAGTAGGGAAAGTGTTGGATAGCGTAGGGGTAAAAATTACTATTCCCACTCCAGTGAGTGCAACAGTAGGGAAAGTGTTGGATAGCGTAGGGGAATAATTTACTATTCCCACTCCAGCAAGTGCAACAGTAGAGAAAGTGTTGGAAAGCGGATGGGAATAATTTACTATTCCCACTCCAATGAGTGCAACAGTAGGGAAAGTGTTGGATAGCGGAGGGTATAAAATTACAATTCCCAATCTAAAGAGTGCAACAGTAGGGAAGGTGTTGGATAGCGTAGGGGTAAAAAATACTATTCCCACTACAGCGAGTGCAACAGTAGGGAAAATGTTGGATAGCGTAGGTGTAAAATTACTATTCCCACTGCAGCGAGTGCAACAGTAGGGAAAGTGTTGGATAGCAAAGGGGTAAAAATTACTATTCCCACTCCAGCGAGTGCAACAGTAGGTAAACTGTTGGATAGCAGAGGGGAATAATTTACTATTCCCACTCCAATGAGTGCAACAGTAGGGAAAGTGTTGGATAGCGTAGGGATAAGAAAAACTATTCCCACTCCAGCAAGTGCAACAGTAGGGAAAGTGTCGGATAGCGGAGGGGAATAATTTACAATTCCCACTCCAGCGAGTGCAACAGTAGGGAAAGTGTTGGATAGCGTAGGGGTAAAAATTACTATTCCCACTACAGCGAGTGCAACAGTAGGGAAAGTGTTGGTTAGCGGAGGGGAATAATTTACTATTCCCACTCCCGAAAGTGCAACAGTAGGGAAAGTGTTGGATAGCGGATGGGAATAATTTACTATTCCCACTCCAATGAGTGCAACAGTAGGGAAAATGTTGGACAGGAGAGGGTATAAAATTACTATTCCCACTCTAAAGAGTGCAACAATAGGGAAGGTGTTGGATAGCGTAGGGGTAAAAAACTACTATTCCCACTTCAGCGAGTGCAACAGAGGGGAAAATGTTGGATAGCGTAGATGTAAAAATTACTATTCCCACTGCAGCGAGTGCAACAGTAGGGAAAGTGTTGGATAGGAAAGGGGTAAAAATTACTATTCCCACTCCAGCGAGTGCAACAGTAGGTAAAGCGTTGGATAGCAGAGGGGAATAATTTACTATTCCCACTCCAATAAGTGCAACAGTAGGGAAAGTGTTGGATAGCGTAGGGATAAGGATTACTATTCCCACTCCAGCAAGTGCAACAGTAGGGAAAGTGTCGGATAGCGGAGGGGAATAATTTACTATTCCCACTCCAGCGAGTGCAACAGTAGGGAAAGTGTTGGATAGCGTAGGGGTAAAAATTACTATTCCCACTCCAGCGAGTGCAACAGTAGGGAAAGTGTTGGTTAGCGGAGGGGAATAATTTACTATTCCCACTCCAGCAAGTGCAACAGTAGGGAAAGTGTAGGATAGCGGATGGGAATAATTTACTATTCCCACTCCAATGAGTGCAACAATAGGGAAAGTGTTGGACAGCGGAGGGTATAAAATTACTATTCCCACTCTAAAGAGTGCAACAGTAGGGAAGGTGTTGGATAGCGTAGGGGAAAAAATTACTATTCCCACACCAGCGCAACAGTAGGGAACATGTTGGATAGCATAGGGGTAAAATTTACTATTCCCACTCCAGCGAGTGCAACAGTAGGGAAAGTGTTGGATAGCAAAGGGGTAAAAATTACTATTCCCACTCCAGCGAGTGCAACAGTAGGGAAAGTGTTGGAAAGTGGAGGGGAATAATTTACTATTCCCTCTCCAATGAGTGCAACAATAGGGAAAGTGTTGGATAGCGTAGGGATAAAAATTACTATTTCGACTCGAGCAAGTGCAACAGTAGGGAAAGTGTCGGATAGCGGAGGGGAATAATTTACTATTCCCACTCCAGCGAGTGCAACAGTAGGGTAGTGTTGGATAGCGTACGGGTAAAAATTACTATTCCCACTCCAGCGAGTGCAACAGTAGGGCAAGTGTTGGTTAGCGGAGGCGAATAATTTACTATTCCCACTCCAGCAAGTGCAACAGTAAGGAAAGTGTTGGATAGCGGATGGGAATAATATACTATTCCCACTCCAATGAGTGCAACAGTAGGGAAAGTGTTGGACAGCGGAGGGTATAAAATTATGATTCCCACTCTAAAGAGTGCAACAGTAGGGAAGGTGTTGGATAGCATAGGGGTAAAAATTACTATTCCCACTCCAGCGAGTGCAACAGTAGGGAACATGTTGGATAGCGTAGGGTTAAAAATTACTATTCCCACTGCAGCGAGTGCAACAGTAGGGAAAATGTTGGATAGCAAAGGGGTAAAAATTACTATTCCCACTCCAGCGAGTGCAACAGTAGGGAAAGTGTTGGATAGCGGAGGAGAATAATTTACTATTCCCACTCCAATGAGTGCAACAGTAGGGAAAGTGTCGGATAGCAGAGGGGAATAATTAACTATTCCCACTCCAGCGAGTGCAACAGTAGGGAAAATGTTGGATAGCAAAGGGGTAAAAATTACTATTCCCACTCCAACAAGTGCAACAGTAGGGAAAGTGTTGGATAGCGTAGGGGTAAAAATTACTATTCCGACTCCAGCGGAGTGCAACAGTAGGGAAAGTGTTGGATAGCATAGTGGTAGAAACAACTATTCCCACTCCAGTGAGTGCAACAGTAGGGAAAGTGTTGGAAAGCGGAGGGGAATAATTTACTATTCCCACTCCAGCAAGTGCAACAGTAGGGAAAGTGTTGGATAGCGGATGGGAATAATTTACTATTCCCACTCCAATGAGTGCAACAGTAGGGAAAGTGTTGGATAGCAGAGGGTATAAAATTGCTATTTCCACTCTAAAGAGTGCAACAGTAGGGAAGGTGTTGGATAGCGTAGGGGTAAAAATGACTATTCCCACTCCTGCGAGTGCAACATTAGGGAAAATGTTGGATAGCGTAGGTGTAAAAATTACTATTCCCACTGCAGCGATTGCAACAGTAGGGAAAGTGTTGGATAGCAAAGGGGTAAAAATTACTATTCCCACTCCAGCGAGTGCAACAGTAGGTAAAGTGTTGGATAGCAGAGGGGAATAATTTACTATTCCCACTCCAATGAGTGCAACAGTAGGGAAAGTGTTGGATAGCGTGGGGATAAGGATTACTATTCCCATTCCAGCAAGTGCAACAGTAGGGAAAGTGTCGGATAGCGGAGGGGAATAATTTACAATTCCCACTCCAGCGAGTGCAACAGTAGGGAAAGTGTTGGATAGCGTAGCGATAAGGATTACTATTCCCACTCCACCAAGTGCAACAGTAGGGAAAGTGTTGGATAGCAGAGGGGAATAATTTACTATTCCCACTCCAATGAGTGCAACAGTAGGGAAGGTGTTGGATAGCATAGGGGTAAAAATTACTATTCCCACTCCAGCGAGTGCAACAGTAGGGAACATGTTGGATAGCGTAGGGGTAAAAATTACTATTCCCACTGCAGCGAGTGCAACAGTAGGGAAAATGTTGGATAGCAAAGGGATAAAAATTACTATTCCCACTCCAGCGAGTGCAACAGTAGGGAAAGTGTTGGATAGCGGAGGAGAATAATTAACTATTCCCACTCCAGCGAGTGCAACAGTAGGGAAAATGTTGGATAGCAAAGGGGTAAAAATTACTATTCCCACTCCAACAAGTGCAACAGTAGGGAAAGTGTTGGATAGCGTAGGGGTAAAAATTACTATTCCGACTCCAGCGAGTGCAACAGTAGGGAAAGTGTTGGATAGCATAGTGGTAGAAACAACTATTCCCACTCCAGTGAGTGCAACAGTAGGGAAAGTGTTGGAAAGCGGAGGGGAATAATTTACTATTCCCACTCCAGCAAGTGCAACAGTAGGGAAAGTGTTGGATAGCGGATGGGAATAATTTACTATTCCCACTCCAATGAGTGCAACAGTAGGGAAAGTGTTGGATAGCAGAGGGTATAAAATTGCTATTTCCACTCTAAAGAGTGCAACAGTAGGGAAGGTGTTGGATAGCGTAGGGGTAAAAATGACTATTCCCACTCCTGCGAGTGCAACATTAGGGAAAATGTTGGATAGCGTAGGTGTAAAATTACTATTCCCACTGCAGCGATTGCAACAGTAGGGAAAGTGTTGGATAGCAAAGGGGTAAAAATTACTATTCCCACTCCAGCGAGTGCAACAGTAGGTAAAGTGTTGGATAGCAGAGGGGAATAATTTACTATTCCCACTCCAATGAGTGCAACAGTAGGGAAAGTGTTGGATAGCGTAGGGATAAGGATTACTATTCCCATTCCAGCAAGTGCAACAGTAGGGAAAGTGTCGGATAGCGGAGGGGAATAATTTACAATTCCCACTCCAGCGAGTGCAACAGTAGGGAAAGTGTTGGATAGCGTAGGGATAAAAATTACTATTGCCACTCCAGCGAGTGCAACAGTAGGAAAAGTGTTGGTTAGCGGAGGGGAATAATTTATTATTCCCACTCCCGCAAGTGCAACAGTAGGAAAAGTGTTGGATAGCGGATGGGAATAATTTACTATTCCCACTCCAATGAGTGCAACAGTAGGGAAAGTGTTGGACAGCGGCGGGTATAAACTTACTATTCCCAATCTAAAGAGTGCAACAGTAGGGAAGGTGTTGGATAGCGTAGGGGTAAAAAATACAATTCCCACTCCAGCGAGTGCAACAGTAGGGAAAATGTTGGCTAGCGTAGGTGTAAAAATTACTATTCCCACTGCAGCGAGTGCAACAGTAGGGAAAGTGTTGGATAGCAAAGGGTAAAAATTACTATTCCCACTCCAGCGAGTGCAACAGTAGGTAAAGTGTTGGATAGCAGAGGGGAATAATTTACTATTCCCACTCCAATAAGTGCAACAGTAGGGAAAGTGTTGGATAGCGTAGCGATAAGGATTACTATTCCCACTCCAGCAAGTGCAACAGTAGGGAAAGTGTTGGATAGCAGAGTGGAATAATTTACTATTCCCACTCCAATGAGTGCAACAGTAGGGAAAGTGTTGGATAGCGTAGGGATAAGGATTACTATTCCCACTCCAGCAAGTGCAACAGTAGGGAAAGTGTCGGATAGCGGA